>JAIUZE010068502.1:0-29706 GCA_022085475.1 Heliosperma pusillum | reverse complement strand
CAACCGAATACGCTCACTAGGGCTTGCATCTCACCGTTAGCGGTATAAGTTTGATAAGATTGAGACTCGACAAACAAACCATGCCAAGTCATCGAATGACCATGAATATCAATCATGTAATCACCCATCCACACGTAACAATACAATGACGATGCCCAATCATGCAATGACCATGAATAAAATCATGAAATCACGCATTCAAGAACAACGACACAAAGACGACCTCTCTCACGGTAAATGCAACGCACTAGCACCGTGTACATGGCAAGTATGATTAATGGGCATCCACGGGAGAAAAGCCTTCCCTGAACGCATACACGATTCAATCCATTTCGTATATGTAGACTAATGTCCTCCTGGTAGGAACGATAATTAAACGGCTCCTAATCTAAACCTGGCCAGATTCTCGGAATCACATTTTCCGATTCGACATGCGATAAAGCGTTTCGCATCCAAGACTCGGTCAATCATAGACGCCGAGTACCCCAAATCGGTTAGATCAATTCACGAAGAGGCGGAAGGAAAAGAGCACAAGCCTCTAACAAGAGGTACGCTAACATGCAAATAAACACCACCTCGCAAGTACACACATTTGACGGCCGGGGTTCGATCAACGCATAGCGTTCGGGCCTCACAACAACGTCGTTGTATGCCCACTAACACATGCATTTAAGCAGTAGGATACCTCCCCGTTCCGACATTCCAGCCTTACGAACGTGGAGGTAGCCAAGGGAATGAGAGTACAAAGCACATACCAAAATAGTGCTCAAACCGTAACATTTGTAAAAAAACGACTCAAAGTAGGACATACCACAAACCGTCACAAAACATGTGAATAGGGAAATATATAAACTTAACTATGATAAAAATGAATCAATACATGATACATAAGCATTAGAAAAAGTTTGTGAAGCATAACGAATAAAAACATAGATCACCTCTCCAAAACAACAAGTTTGGGAACTAACTAAAATAAGGGTCCACTTCAAACTGTCATAACTATAGTTCTAGACCTGAAAATACAGAAATTCCAAGTTGAGGTGATAGATTATCCTCTTAAGGTTCCAACGAATGGTCACAAGCCTAAAACAAGCAAGTAACAAAGGAGATATGATTATTTTACGAAAAGGGGTCAGTGCAGTGAAACTGCACAAGTCACGACCGTGACTTGTGTTACCAAATCACCCGCGAGCCTTCAACATAAATTCACTCCTATCATTTCCAATTCTCATAATCCATTTCTAATAACTATCAACAATCAATATTCATCATCAACAATCATCAAATAACAACAATCATCATCCATAACATGATTCCTAAACTTACTAATCGTATTCTAATACGATTTCTAGAATATAAGCATGTAAAACACGTAAATGATATTGAGTAACCCTTCACCGTTACCTTTATGCGTCTTTAATCGATTTCAAAACCTTCCTAGTCTCCACCTACATACAATTAGATAATAAAAGATGAATATCATTCACCTTGAGAAAGACGGATAATTTAAAAAGCGAGAAAGACGGTGATTTTAATATCAATACGGATAGAGGAAGCTAAGAGGGGAAGAATAAGACAAACTTACGTGAATTTGAGCGAGTAACGAAGGAGTAGTGACGATTTGAAGACGGATCAAAAATGGAGGCAAGGTTTCTTTGGTTTCTTAGAGAAGAAGAAATGAATTTGAGTTGTGGGAAATGAATTAGGTTTAGGGTGAGGAAGGGAGTATATGAAGGAGAAAGTCAAGAAAAGTCAAAGACGACTTAAAATTCAAGAAAAGTCAAACTCGCCTTAAGACGGGATTCTCATGGAATCTCGCGGAAATTCCAAATACGAACTCGGAAATTCTAAATTCGACTCGGAAAATTAAATTTACGATTAAAACTAAAATTCGCTGAAAAGTGTCCGTAAAATATTTTTACTAGAAAAATAGGGTACATTTCCGGGTGTTACATAACCCATGAACACCGCTTCAACATCGGTGTCGGGCTCACTCACCGCCGCCCTCTTATTCTTTCCCTTCTTAAACAACTTGGAGATTTTTGGAGCCATTTTCTGCAAAAATTTCAACAATACAATACAACACAACAACAAGCAAACACTCAAAGAAGTTTTTCACTCAAACAAGCAATTCAACAAACACTTGGTGTGCAACAATCTCAACACCTCAAAAGCTTAGTGTTTGTTGAATTCTTATGCCTTACTCAGAAATATTTTACCAATCCTAGCTACACAATCAACAAGGGCAAGGGCGAAACTCAAAATAAGACTAATTCAAGCCTAAAGTTTTGAGCAAAAATCAAAGAATAATGAAAAAAGTTAAGTATGATGTTATACCTTCCCGATTCCACAAAACTTAAGCTCCTTGATGACTAGAATAAGCAAGGAATCCGTCAAAACCCTTTAAAAACCAAGTAAAGCTCCTTAAATTCGAATTTGAGAAACAGTTTTCTAGGTTTTCTAAACGCAATTTTTTGAGATTTTGAGTGACTTAGGTTGATTTTGAGGTGTTTGAAAGTAGAATGAAGGTTAGGATGAAGAATTTGATTGATTTTGATGAAGGTTTGTGAATATTTGGGGGAGAAAGGTGAAGTTTTGAAGAAATGGGGTTGTTTTGGGGGTTTTTGGTTCGTGAAAATTGAAGTTGTAATGTTGAAGAACTCGTGCAATTGAGGAATAAAGGGGCTGAAATAAGAACACGACGCTGGCAGCGCCCAGTGACGCTGGCAGCGTCCTACGACGCTGGCACCGTTCTGGGACGCTGGCAGCGTCCTTCACTGCCGGTTTCCTTCAAGCTTTGCACTTATCCAAATTTTGGCTAAGTCTTCCAAACATCATTACACTTAGATTTTCACTCCAATGGCCCATAATAACCTTCAATATCAAAATTTCACCGAGTCCTGCGCTTTTTACCCGTGGCACGCATCCCGAGGCGGCCGAAAACTTGCAAAATCTACACAAAAATGTTAGTAACTTCAAAAAAAATTGATTGATGCAAGTTCTAACTACTTAAAAACAACTCAAATATTAAAATTAACAATGAAACTTAAATGACATATTCACAAGAATTGAATATTTACACGGTTTGCCGTTTATTTAGAGTCGATGACTCGACTTAGTGGCTCCAAGCTTTTCAACCTTCATACACGGGGTCTTCAAGTAAGACCTCTTCTTCCCCCTCCCGGGCACATCCTTTGAAATAATGCTTGAGGCGGTGGCCATTCACCTTGAGTAGCTTTCCGTCCCCGGGCCCTTCCACCTTAATTGCTCCATGAGTAAACACCTTCTTGACGGTGTAAGGTCCAAACCATCTTGACCTCAACTTACCCGGGAAGAGTTTAAAACGATTTTGGAACACAAGAATTTGATCGCCTTCTTTGAAAACCCGACGGTTTATCATCCCGTCGTGCCATTTCCTTGTTTTCTCCTTGTAGATTGAGGAGTTCTCATACGCATCATGGCGAATTTCCTCAAGTTCTTGCAATTGTAGCTTCCGGTGCATACCGCTCTCATCATGGTTTTGGTTGAATGATTTGATAGCCCAATAGGCTTTGTGCTCAACCTCCACGGGGAGGTGGCAAGTCTTGCCATAGATGAGACGGAACGGGGACATGCCGATGGGGATCTTAAAGGCGGTTCTATATGCCCACAAAGCATCGACTAGCCTCTTGCTCCAATCCTTCCTATCCGTATTCACCGTCTTTTCAAGGATTCGTTTAATCTCACGGTTGGAGAGCTCGGCTTGGCCGTTTGTTTGTGGGTGATAGGCCGTTGAAATCTTATGGTTCACCCCATGCCTTTTGAGAAGGCTTCCAATCACATTATTGTAGAAGTGGGTACCTCTATCACTAATTATAGCCCTTGGAAAACCAAACCGGGAGAATATGTTCTCTTGGGTGAAGGTTGCTACCACCTTTGCATCACCGGTGCGGGTGGGAATTGCTCCAACCCATTTTGACACATAATCTACCGCCAAAAGGATGTATAAGTACCCACAGGAGTTAGGAAAGAGGCCCATAAAGTCGATTCCCCATACATCAAAGACTTCACAATACAGGAGGGGTTGTTGTGGCATCTCGTTCTTTCTTGTCAAGTTCCCCACCCTTTGGCATCGGTCACAAGTCTTCACAAATTTCTGAGCATCCTTGAAGAGGCTTGGCCAAAAAAAACCGCATTCAAGCACTTTCCTTGCGGTTCTTTGTGGCTCAAAGTGTCCTCCACATGCATAGTCATGACAATGATGTAGGATGGAGGGAATCTCACTTTCGGGCACGCATCTTCTTATAAGTTGATCTTAGAAAAATTTCCACAAGTATGAGTCATCCCATATATAGTACTTTGCATCGGACTTTACTTTGCTTCTTTGATGGGAAGAGAAATGGTTTGGAAACCGCTTTGTCACCAAATATTTGACCATGGTAGCATACCATGGTTCCTCCACTTAGATAGCATATAGGGACTCATGAGGGAGACCTCCTTCAACCTCATCAAGAGGGCATGATGGTCTTCCTTCAAGGTTTAGCCGGCTTAGATGATCCACCACCACATTTTTCACCCCTTTCTTGTCCTTTATCTCTACATCGAATTCAATTAGGAGAAGGATCCACCTCAACAACCTTGGTTTTGCATCCTTCTAGGGCATATATCACACCAAGGAACTCCTTCTCCGTTGTAGAGTAGTTCTTTTGAGCGTCATTCAAGAGTGTAGATGCATATTGGATCACATGGGGTCCCTTGTCACTCTTTTGACCCAAAACCACTCCCAATGCGTAGTCACTTGCATCGGTCGTGATTTCAAATGGAAGATCCCATCGTGGTGCTTGAATAATTGGTGCGGTGACCAATCTCTCCTTCAAGTCTTATCTTGTGCATGCAAGTTACCGGGCTTATTTACTTTAGATCCGCTATGCTCCACCCAAATGTATCTCTATGTTTGTGAAGCAATGCTACCAATTTGCCCTCTTGGTCCTCGTTGAGTGTGCTTGAGATGATAAGAGGTAGGGTGTGGTTGTCCCCCAAGAAGATATACTTTAGATGGCTTGGAAGGGTCTTCAACTCGACCTTCAGAGGGTTCAGAATTGAGGGAAGGGGCTTGTGGAGGGGGATGCTTAAAGCAAAGAGCTCGAATAAGTTAGCCAGACCAGGACGCTGCCAGCGCTGGGGGACGCTGCCAGCGTTGTGTGACGCTGGCACCGTCGTGGGGCGCTGCCAGCGTTTCCCACTGTCGTGCGCTGTTTTTAGCATCTCGATGATGTTGAGTTCTTCATAAGTGTCTAGTGGTTCTTCTCTCTCCAAGTCCTTGAGATGTTCCTGCACATCAACCGACAACAACAAACGCAAACCCTCTTCCACATTGTTAGTTAGGGCCACCTCAAGTGAGTCCCTATCACATAATTTGTACATTTGATGCACCAAAGGCTCAAAAATATCTATGAAGAAACAAGATTGAACATCACTAGGGTGTCTCATAGAGTCATAGATATTATAGGTCAATCTCTTTCCCTCAAACTCCATTGTCAAACATCCGTTTGAAACATCAATCTTGGTCTTAGAGGTTTTCATGAATGGCCTACCAAGGAGAAGGGGAGTGGCACTTGAACTACACTCCATATCTAAAACATAGAAATCCGCCGGAAAGACAAGGTTATCTACCTCTACTAGCACATCCTCTATCAAGCCCTTGGGATAGACACTAGACCTATTGGCTAATTGAATAACCACCCCGGTCTTAGACAAAGGTCCTAAGCCTAGGGTCTCATAGATGGATAGGGGCATGACGTTAATAGAGGCTCCAAGGTCTAACATGGCATATTTGAAACTTTGCCCTCCAATGGTGCAAGGGATGGTGAACATGTCCGGGTCTCCACATTTCTTTGGTAATTTTTGTTTGAAAATTGCCGAATCATGCTCACTCACCCTAACCCTATGGGTTCCTTTCTTAGTATTTCTCTTAGGTGTACAAAGTTCTTTCAAGAACTTTGCATACCTAGGGACACTATTCAACAAATTAAGAAGAGGAATGTTTGCCTCACATTTCCGGAAAGTTTCATACAAGTCGTTCTCCTTATCATACTTCCTTGTGCTTATCAAAGCACTAGGAAATGGGACTTCCGGTATGTATTCCTCTACTTCATCATCCTGAATAATGTCTTTACCCATCTTTGAAGTGTCTCCTTTGGGGTCCTTGCTTGTGGATGTCCCTTTACCATTCTTTGATAGCTCTTCATGACCAACTACTAACTCTCCTTGGTCTTCAATTTCCAAGGTCTCCATCTCAAGGTTCTTCATCATTTCCTTGCCTTTTCCAAGGGGGTGTACCTCCAACTCCTTACCTCCCCTGAGGGTCATGGCACTAGCATTCTCCCTAGGTGGTGGGATGGTTTGAGATGGGAATCTTGTGGAGCTTGATGTAACACCCGGAAATGTACCCTATTTTTATAGTGAAAATATTTTACGGATACTTTTCAGCGAATTTTAGTTTTATTTTAGAATTTAATGTTCCGAGTCGAATTTAGAATTTCCGAGTTCGTATTTTGATTTTTCGCGAGAATTCAAGTAAATCCCGTCTTAAGTCGTCTTTGACTTTTATTGACTTTTTCCCTCATACTCCCTCATTCTACCTCTTAACCTATTTTCATTCACACAACTCAACTCAACATTTCTTCTTCCTTAAGAAATCCCAAAACCCTTGCCTCCATTTTGATCCAAGTTTAGATTCGTCATATCTCTTTCGTTTCTCGCTCAAATTCACGTAAGTTCGTCTTATTCTTCCCCTCTTAGCTTCCTCTATCCGTATTGGTAATAAAATTACCGTCTTTCTCGCTTTTCAAACTTTCCGTCTTTCTCAAGGTGAAGTAAATTCATCTTTTATTAACTTTTTTGTAGGTGGTGACCTTCAAGATCCCGACAAAGACTATTTCTTAATCGAAGAGGACCTTGACGCGGAGTAAAGACGCAATAAGGTAACGGTGAAGGGTTACTCGATATCATTTACGTGTTTTACGTGTTTTCTATGCTAGGAATCGTATTTAGAATATGATTAGTGAGTTTAGTAATTGTGTTGATGATGGTATATATTGTTTGTTGAGAATTTATATGAGAATCTATGCTTTATGTTGATAATCGATATTTGATAAATGTTGATCCTTAGTTGAAATGGTGATTTTCGTGCAATATGGACCCCAGCCGGTCGACCGGCAGCCGGTCAGACCACCGGCTGGGGCAGTGGCTGTATAGCTACTAACTTAACAAGGTAGGCAATATTTTTACATGTAGCTAATGAAATGTGAAACAATGTGAAAATGGGCTAAATTTAGGCAATGGATTCAAAGTGAATGGCTTCAAATGCTTTTTAAATCATCAATGTAATGCTCACTAGAAATGGAATGAAAACCATACTTGTGCGTTTTTGATGTGACGCAAATCATAAGGAGAAACTACACACACCTAATTGGGATCGGGTATAGATGTACCGATCACTGGAGGCTCTACCATACCGTATATGTAGTTTGCCAAAGTCAAGATCAAGCCTAATAAGTCTAAAATCAATCCCTCACCCACTGTGTACAAGACATCCCCATGTATGCAAAATCCCGTCAAAAGCGTGAAACATTGGCTAAAAAGCTACAATAAGAGAAATGCATTGAGGAATGACATTATGCACAACACAATTGGGTGGACAAAACACACAACTTTTATTAAAAAAAATTTAATTTTTTATTTTTTTTGGATTTTTCAAAATTTTCAAATTCAATAAACAACTAGACTAAATAAACAACGACACAAATTAAATCCCTCCCCCAAGCTAGAATAACACATTGTCCTCAATGTGCGAAACGGGTTTAAGCGCAGAAAACACAAAGAAGGAGAACATAACAAACAAAGGAATAGGGGACGACTCAACAAAATGGTAAAGAAAGAAAAGAAAACATACAACCGTGCAGCAACTCCCCCAAGCTAGCTTTAAAACGGGGGCAAAGTACAACCCAAGCACCAAAGTACCTGTGATGAACAAGCTGTTGGAGCCAGTGTCCTCCACAGTTAGTGCAATAACATAAATAAATCTCTGTAGGTTCACAGGGTATACTTTGTATTGTAATCAGTTGATTAACGTTTATCGATAACGGTTGGCTTGCTAGATTAGTTTGACGTTATTGTCATACAGATGGCGGTGATCAACTGGTCCCTAAAAGTCACACCTAAAGGATGTGATTGAGAGATGTGATTATTTGAGAGAATAATCATATTGATGCCTTATTAAATGACTAAAAGGTTAGTCGGTGTTTTTGACTAAAAGGTTAGTCAATGTGATGATGTTATAATTATTTAATAATGATTAAATAAATTTAGCTGAGACGAATTAACTGTAATTCGTAAATTGAATATAAAATGTTATATTTAATTGTTGTATATAATGTAAGCTAATTAAATATAAACCGTTATAATTAATTGGAAAATTATAAATATACGGATATTTATAATTAATGACGTATTATAATGTCGGTCTTTGACTAATGACGATTATAATATATTACATGATATTGGAAGCTAAAATGACCGGGAAAAGGTGTCCAGATACACTCGGGTTTTTCCGGTCAATGGGTAGTTATTTGAGGAGACTAAATCTCCTCATAATTGACCTAAGGGTGCCGTGAAATAGAAAGAGACAAGAAGAAAAAATTCTAACCTAATTTTTCTTGCTCTCTCACTTGTGCCTCCATCACACAAAAATCACAAAAACCTAAAAGTTAACTGTAACTTTTAATCATCTTTCTAGCAAAGGAGAAGGGCATATCTCGATCTATCTTGGGTGAGACAATTAGGAGGATATCTATTTTGATATCTGTTCTTAGGCCGATTTTGCTAAGGACCAAAGGTTTAATTCGTTTCTCTATATTTTATATCGCTTTCATATTTATGACTAGCAATTCATATTATATAATTTTGTTATAATCCTAAAATTTAAGGGGATGTAAACTGTTATTTCCCACAAGTGGTATCAGAGCTTTTGGCTACAAAATTATATTATATGTTTTTCATTTTATGAAATATAAATTTGAGAAAAAAAAAATTGTTTTTACCGAAAAAAAAAAAATTTCCACGGCTGAATTTTTATTGTTGTAGCCGTGTGATTTTTTTTTTAGGGTTTTGTTTTTTTTTCCATTGTTGATTTATTGATATTGTTATTTTAAAAGGTTAAAATTCAATATAATAAATTTGTCATTGTTTTAATTTGATAAGGATTAGATTAAAATAAGATGGAATCGGTTTTGTTTTTGTTGTTGCTATTGTTTTCGGCCTCATTGTTTTAAATTGATAATCATGTATAATTATTCAATTTTAATGATGTTCAAAGCGATTGTGATTAAATGAATATAAGGATAATCGATTTAATCATGATTTAGATGTTCTTTTTAAAAGGTTAAATTGAATAATCTAGTTTGAATCAATATATAATAACGATTAGATATTGAATTATTGTACCGATCTAGCAATTTTGACAACACCGTTTTTTTTTCCGTATGCTGCTACTGTTCATAAAAAAAAAAAAAAAAAAATTTCTGTTTTTCCGTAGCAGCAGGTTTTTTTGGTGTTTTTTTTTAATTTGTTTTTCCGGTTGTTTTTGTTTAAACCGTGGAAAATAAAAAATAAAATTTTTTTTTTTTGGGTACTGGTACTGTTCACGTGAACAGTGATCCGTAAGAAAAAAAAATATATTTTGTTTGTTTTTTTTTAAAAACATTATAAAGATAATGTTTGTTTGTTTCTTATTGTGAAAAGGTTCACAATAATGATACCCGATTATTTTAAAAAGGTTTAAAATAAAATGGATTATGGGAGATTAAAATTGTTGTGGGCAATTAAGGAATTGTCACATAATTTTAAATGGTTTGATGGTGGTTTGGATAATTAATCAACATAATTAATGAATTATGTCTTGTAGGATTATTTATATAGTTGATGCATTTTAATTTTGTCGAATGAATGAATGAATGAATGATTTTATTTACGTTTTTGCAATTGGTTGAAAAATGTAAATCCTAGTGTGGCCTTAGTTAATCATGTTTTCGTAATGATGGAAACATGGTTTGGATGTATATATGAGATCTCGAATGTCCTTTATTTCTTTTAATTATGTTTTTGGAATTAGAATGTAAATAGGTTTATTTTGTAATTTTGAAAATGTAATTTTAAGAAGACTAGAGACGGAGATCGGATGCTCACTCCCGCTACATGGACCAAGATGAGACAAAGTCAAGCTTCTCGGGTCCATTAGGATGGATTCCAAACTTGTATTTTCTGTTCATTTTGGTAGATAGGCCACACTAGGACCGTTGTAATAGTTTACGTATTTTTTCGTTCTTTTGCTTTTCATTCACATGTTAAATAATTGCATCATATTCCGCCTAAACCAAACCACCTAAATTGCATGAAAAATGATTCATATAGTTTGAATTTTCATCATAGACATACAGATGTCACTCGTTCATAGGGCCATCACCTTAGTCTAAATCATTCACGAAATGCTAGAATTTGTTCACTTAAAATGAATTAAATTTAAGATGATGGGATCTTCCGCTAAAATGAAAATTGAGATTAGTCTTTATAGGAAAAACTTCTATGAACCCCTTCTTCGTCGGAAGTCATAATATGACCCCTTTCTACGTTGGGTAAGTAGTGAGTGTTGACCTATTTTACCTCAACATTGTAGTCCGAGTAATATCTCGGGATTATAGTGGACTAAAAGATAGAATTTACAGAAATTTATCGACCGAGAATTCTAAATGTAGAATTAGCCAAGAGGTTGGCTTATCAATTTACAAAAATTGAGTCTTGGGATCATTTATATAATTCTTGAGGGAGGTCAATTGTATAAATGCATGAGTCATCGCATTAAACAGTTTTTGCATTCAGACTTAATTTTAAAACGATGAAACTTATCATAATTTTTCTTCTTTTCACAGTTTCTTGAATCCGTTATATAAAGATATAACTGCAAAAATAACAAATGGCTGGACGTACAGACGACCCAATGCCAAGTGCTACACTCGCTCGCGAGTCCTGGCTAAAGATCTTTATGGACAACATGAATCAGTCCACGCGACTGAAGAATGATGGGTCAAAATTTGCGGACTGGGAGGCGGCATTACGGAATGCTGCCATTGCTGACGGTAAGATCAAATACTTGACTGAGCCACTACTGACTAACCCAGGCCCCAATGCAGGAGCCAATGCATCACTTGCTTATAGTGATTTCGTAATGGAGGCGTGTGTGATAAAGAACGTACTCATCTTTTCAATGGAATCCAATTTGCAGACGCGATTCATAGCCCAGGGTGCAAATAAGATTTTCACCACTCTCTCTAACGAGTTCTCAAAAGCTCCGAGGATCGTTAGCTATGAGTATACCTGTCGCTTCTTTGAAGCGAAACTCCAGAAGGGCCAAGCGGTTAGCCCACACATTCTTGCTATGATCGAGAATGTCGAGAAGCTGGAGGCTCTTGGTTGTAAAATCGATGAGACGATCATTATTGATCGACTGCTTCATTCACTTCATGATGGTTTTGCCCTTTTTAGGGCAAATTACTATATGAATGATATGAAGAAAAGTTTTCATCAGCTCCACTCACTTCTCGTACAGACCGAGAGTGATCTGAAATTGAGTGGGAGCGTGAAACAGGACGTTCTCATGATTAACAACAAGGGTAGGGGTAAGGGCAAGGCGCAAGCTGACCTAGCTGTAGGGAAGCCAAAGTTCAAAAAGCCAGGAAAGGTCAAGAGTGGGCCTGGTGAGACTAGCGGTAGCTCACAAGGCAAGACAAAGAGCAAAGAAAACATGGAGTGCCACCATTGCCACAAGACTGGGCATTGGAGGCGGAACTGTCCCGTGTATGCTGACGACGTAAAATCAGGCCGCGTCACTCCTGTTGGTACGTCATCTTTTATTCATATGATTGAGATTAACCATGCAAGTTTCGGAACTTGGGTACTAGATACTGGTTGTGGTTCTCATCTGTGTAATCATTTGAAGGGCCTAAGAAGCATCACAACTCTCGCAAAGGGTGATGTGGACCTGAGGGTGGGGAATGGAGCTAGAGTTGCTGCCGTTTCAGTGGGAACATATGTAATCCAACTCCCTAGTGGTTTTGAGTTATTTCTGAATAACTGTTACTATGTACCCAGTTTATCTAAGAACATTATTTCAGTTTTCGTACTTGATAAGGACGGATTTTCGTTTGTAATAAAGAATAATAGCTGTATTTTCTCTTTGAACGAGATGATTTATGGTAAAGCTGTTTCCATAAATGGAATATATGTTTTAGATCAAACCACAGAGATAATGCATGTGAATAATAAGAAAGCAAAGGTTGGTGACAAAGATCAAACCTATCTATGGCATTGCCGTATGGGACACATAAATGAAAAAAGCGTGAAAAAGCTCATTGATAATGGGACTATCTCCCCATTTGACTATGAATCTTTTGGCACGTGTGATACATGTCTCATAGCCAAAATGACTCGATTTCATTCAAGTGTGGGAAAGCGCGCTGCCTGACCTATTAGGACTCATTGACATACTGATGTGTGTGGACCATATGTCAATACAACGCTAGAGATGGCATAGGTATTTATCACTTTCACGGCGATGTGAGTAGTATGGTTATGTCTACTTAATGAAGCATAAAAGTGAGTCCTTTGACAAGTGCCAAAAGAATGTCCAGAATAAGGTTGAAAACCACTGGATAGAAAAGATTAAAAGCACTACGTCTCCAGATCGTGTTGGCGATATCTTTCGAATGAGTTTGATCAACCATTAAGACTGGGGTGTAGTACTTACAGGTTAACTCCACCTGGAAACCCACATAATTGAATGGTGTGTCCGAACGGAGAAATCGAACATTGCTTGATATGGTTCGATCCATGATGAGTCACACGGTTGTGCCTGACTCATTATGGGGATATGTTCTTTTGTCAGCTGCTCTAATACTTAACCGAAGTCTGTCTAAAGCTGTAGACAAGACTCCATATGAACTATGGAAGGGAACGGTCCCTAACTTGTGCTTTATTCGGGTTTGGGGCTGCGAGGCTTATGTCAAATGGAGACCTGACGATAAGCTCGGCCCACGATCGGTCAAGACATACTTTATTGGTTATCCAAAAGGAATGTTTGGTCATTACTTTTATTAGCCTACCGAACAACGTGTTTTTGTTGCGGCTAGTGCGAAGTTTCTAGAGAAAGAATTTCTCGAGAACAAGACGAGTGATAGAACCTTCGATCTGTCGGAGGTTCAAGAGCCAACAACCGAGCAACCAATGGAGGAAACTGTTCCTTCATTATCGGCTGCGGTAAATATTCCTGAGGAACCCAGGAGGTCGGGTAGAGTCTCCATTCCTCCAGACAGATACATTGGTATGGTCGAGGAGAATGGGAGAGATGACTTTTTACTCCTAGAGAGTAACGAACCCGCCACCTATAAAGGTGCCATGACCTGTTCCGACTCTAAGCTATGGCTTGAAGCCATGCAATCCGAGATGGACTCTATGTATGAGAATAACGTATGGGATCTGGTTGACTTACCTGATAAGGTTCGGCCTCTTCAGTGCAAATGACTTTATGAAATAAAGCATTTTGTAGAAGGACAACCAGATACATACAAGGCACGACTAGTGGCAAAGGGTTTCACTCAAGTGCAAGGATTGCACTATGATGAAATTTTTGCACCCATAGTTATGCTGCGTTCCATTCGGATAATCTTAGCGATTGCCGCTTTTCATGACTATGAAATTTGGCAAATGGATGTGAAAACCGCCTTCTTAAACGGTTATTTGGAGGAGGAGTTGTACATGGTACAACCCGAAGGTTTCATTGATCCTAAAAATCCTAAGAAGGTATGCAAACTTAAGCGTTCCATTTATGGACTTAAGCAAGCCTCTCGGAGTTGGAATCTTCGTTTCGACCAGGTGATAAAAGGGAATGGATTTACTCGATCGGTTGAGGAACCATGCTTATATATCAAGTCGAGTGGGAGCAAGATTGTCTTCCTAATATTGTATGTGGATGACATACTCTTGATTGGGAATGACATACCTCTCTTAACTTCGGTAAAAGTTTGGTTAAAGAACCATTTCCAGATGAAAGATCTGGGTGAACCACAAAGGAATTTTGGGGATCCTATCTACAGAGATAGATCACGCGAGGTATCCCTTAGTCAGAGTCTTAATATAGATAGATTCGTGAGAGGTTAGAATGGACCAACTCCAAGAAGGGAACATCCAATGTCCTTGGGATGCATTTGAGTCAAGCTCAGCCACCAAAGAATCGGAAGAGGTAAGCTGCAGAGTCGGAATTCCTTATGGCATAAGTCAATAGGAATCGATCATGTCATGCCATGATATGCCACACGTCCAGACCGTGGCATATGCATTGAGTATATGCACAAGTCGCTACCAAGGCAATCAAGGGTGAAAAAAACACACTGGTAGTGTGTAAGAAATCCTTAAGAGTACCTACGGGGGACTAGGATTGGGTATTGACTTATGGAGGCGACACTGAGCTATGCGCAATCGGTTACGCAGATGCTAGCTTCCAAACGGATCGAGATGACTCGAAATCTCAGTCTGGATTCGTTTTTACTCTTAATGGCGCTGCGGTCAGCTGGAACAGCTCCAAACAAAATGTTATAGCAGATTCTACGACTGAGTCCGAGTACTATGCTGCTTCAGAGGCTGCGAAGGAAGCTATATGGATGCGTCAGTTCTTACAGGGACTAACCGTAGTTCCTAGTTCGGATGACCCGATCACCATCTATTGTGATAATAGTGGTGCCATCTTCCAGGCTAAGGAGCCTAAGTCAAGCAACAAGTCTAGGCATGTACAACGGAAGGCTCACATGATCAGAGATTACGTGGAGCAAAAGGAGATAGTGATAGACAAGATTGCTACGGATGATAACGTTGCAGATCCTCTCACTAAACCGTTAAGATATGATAAGCATGAAGGGCACGTTATTTCCATGGGAATCAAACGTGTTCCTGAGTTGTATTAGTTGTTTTATATGGATTAGACACCTGTATCTTTTTCATAAAACCATATATGAAATCATCGTTTTGTTTTATATTTTGTTTTTCATGTGGGTTGTACTGACAACATTGAACACCACAAAGTGAATTGAATTACATTATATTTGTTTTGGTCCGTAATCGCCTACATGAGCTGATAACTCTGACAATTATTCTGTGAAGTCGATTGATGGTGGGTTCAACGAGCCATAAGTCAAACAGTTGACTGATCGATCACATATGCGAGTTATAATGATACCTCAAAGGACAATTTTGTGACGACGTTATGGAGTCCTAAAGGTTTCGGAACATTAGGTGCCAGGTCGTGGATAGGACATCCATAGTGTTCCTAGAGTCGATTCTTTTGACTATCGACTGTCTCTTGAGATAAAGGCAGTTTTTGGGTGACTTTGGTTTCTTTCTCACAGTCGACCGTAACAGGAGGCTAAGTAGATTTTCACTGGGTCATTTCATATGCGCTTGTATCTGCAAGATTCGAGTTGAAGAAAATATCCCACCTTTATCAGGATATGCTATTTCTCAGGGCCACTCGAGGAGCTGTAACTGAAATGCATGGCCATGCTCGAATATAGATTCGTTTATCAGTTAAGTTACTCTCTAGTCGGGGAAACCACTCTTGATACTGATCACTTGTAAACTACGACCTTTGTGAATACGGACTTTGCAAATTGGTTTACATTGAGTGGAAGAAATTTATTATGGATATGAGAATCGGTTATCGCACATACACTTGTACGGACAAGTGGGAGATTGTTGGAGCTAGTGTCCTCCACAGTTAGTGCAATAACATAAATAAATCTCTATAGGTTCACAGGGTATACTTTGTATTATAATCAGTTGATTAACGTTTATCAATAACGGTTGGCTTGCTAGATAAGTTTGACGTTATTGTCATACAGATGGCGGTGATCAAATGGTCCCTAAAAGTCACACCTAAAGGATGTGTTTGAGAGATGTGATTATTTGAGAAAATAATCATATTGATGCCCTATTAAATGACTAAAAGGTTAGTCAGTGTATTTGACTAAAAGGTTAGTCAATGTGATGATGAGACAATTATTTAATAATGATTAAATAAAGTTAGCTGAGACGAATTAACGGTAATTCGTAAATTGAATATAAAATGTTATATTTAATTGTTGTATATAATGTAAGCTAATTAAATATAAACCGTTATAATTAATTGGAAAATTATAAATATACGGATATTTATAATTAATGACGTATTATAATGTCAGTCTTTGACTAATGACGATTATAATATATTACATTATACTGGAAGCTAAAATGACCGGGAAAAAGTGTCCAGATACACTCGGGTTTTTCGGTCCATGGGTAGTGGTTTTGAGGAGACAAAACTCCTCATAAAACCCTATGCTTGCCGGGAGAACAAGGTGAACAAGAAAAAAATTCTAACCTAATTTTTACTCTCTCAACTTGTGCCTCCATCACACACTAAACACAAAACCTAAAAGTTAACTGTAACTTTTAATCATCTTTCTAGCAAAGGAGAAGGGCATATCATGATCAATCTTGGGTGAGACGATTAGGAGGATATCTATTTTGATATCTGTTCTTAGGCCGAATTTTGCTAGGACCAAAGGTTAAATTCGTTTTCTCTATATTTTATATCGTTTTCATATTAATGACTTGCAATTCATATTCTATAATTTTGTTATAATCCTAAAATTTAAGGGGATGTAAACTGTTATTTCCCACAGCTTATGCTTCGAGGCAGTTGAGAGTTCATGAAGTGAACTATCCTACTCATGATTTGGAATTAGCCGTTGTTGTCCATGCTTTGAAAGTGTGGAGACATTATCTTATTGGAGTTCATTGTCGTATATTCACCGATCACAAAAGTTTGAAGTACATATTTACTAAAAAAGAGTTGAATATGAGACAAAGAAGATGGTTGGAATTGGTGAATGATTATGATTTTGAGTTGTAGTACCATGAAGGGAAGGCTAATATTGTTACCGATGCTCTTAGTAGGAAAGCTTCTCATACATTGAATGCTATGAGGGTATTACCCGATGATCTTTGTGCCGAGTTTCGAAAGTTGAATTTGGAATTCGTGGAACGTGGATTTGTTTATGTTGGTGCTATGACTGCCGAACCTGTTTTTCTCCGTGAGATCCGCGAAAGCCAAGTTGATGATCTTACCTACAAGTCTATTCAAGCCAACCTTCTTGAAGGTAAAGCTAAAGATTTCAAGTTTGATGATGAAGGTGTTCTTCGTTTCCATGGCCGTTTATTTGTTCCTAATGCTCTTGATTTGAGGAAACGAGTTCTTGATGAAGCTCACCTTTCCCCTTATTCTATTCACCCCGGAGGTGATAAGATGTACAAAGACTTGAAGCTACAATTTTGGTGGCCGAATTTGAAGGGTGATGTTCTGTCTTATGTTGGAAGATGTCTTACTTGCCAACAAGTGAAGATTGAACACAAGAGGCCCGGTGGATTGCTACAAGCGTTGGATATTCCACTATGGAAGTGGGAATCTATTTCTATAGATTTTGTTATGGCTTTGCCGAGGACCGTTGGAGGTAAAGATGCCGTTTGGGTTGTTGTTGATCGTTTGACCAAGTGTGCTAGATTTATTCCGATCAAAGAAACCTGGAGCTTAGACCGTTTAGCGAAAGCTTATGTTGATAAAATTGTTAGATACCATGGTGTTCCCAAGACAATCATATCCGACCGAGATCCGAGATGGTGTTCGAGATTTTGGAAGGCTTTACAAGAAGCCATGGGTAGTAAATTGTTGATGAGTACCGCATTTCATGCCGCTACCGATGGTCAGACCGAGAGGACTACTCGGACTTTAGAAGACTTGCTTAGGGCTTGTGCACTCGACTTCCAATCTAGTTGGGAAAAGAGTCTACCATTGGTGGAGTTTTCATACAACAACAGTTATCATGCATCTATCAAGATGGCTCCTTATGAAGCTCTATATGGAAGGAAATGTCGGAGTCCTATATGTTGGAATCAATTGAGTGATGTTCGTGACTTAGGCCCCGATATTCTTGTTGAGACGGTTGATAATGTGAAGGTCATTCGTGATAGAATGAAAGCCGCTCAAGACCGTCAAAAGTCTTATGCCGATATCCGAAGGAGGCCGTTAGAATTTGAAGTTGGGGATAAAGTGTTCTTGAAAGTATCACCAATGAAGGGTGTTAAACGGTTTGGTGTTAAGGGTAAATTGAGCCCGAAATACATTGGACCCTTTGATATTGTGAAAAGGATTGGTGCCGTTGCTTACAAGTTGGATTTGCCCCCGAATTTGGCTAAGGTTCATAATGTATTCCATGTTTCTCAATTGAGAAAGTATGTTAGTGATCCAAGCCATGTCTTTCAAAAGGAAATACCCGAGCTTAAACCAAATTTATCCTTTGAAGAGAAGCCGATCCGCATCCTGGACTGTGTTGGGGTTTGGCATGGCTTGTTCAACCCTGGACTGTCTTCCTCACTGGTGTGGCTTGGCCTGGCTTGATCTTGCCTTGTCATGGCTTGTTGTTTGGACCTTGTAACTCGAGCTTCCATCTGAGGGGATCTTGGGGTTAGGCTTGTCTTGCTTGTGGCTTGATCATCAAGGCCCCTTGGGTGAGCTCCTGCTGCAGCCTCCCCAGGTTGAAAAGGGCTTGACCTCAAGCCTGTGTCTTCCGCTCCCTCAGAGTCTTCATAGAAAGGACTAAGATCCCCAACATTGAATGTTCCATGGACTGCATACTCTCCTGGTAGATCAATTCTGTAGGCATTAGGACCTATCTTCTCTATGACTTGAAAAGGACCATCTGCTCTTGGCTCTAGCTTATTCTTTCTCTTGGAAGGGAACCTTTCTTTCCTTAGGTTGATCCACACTAAATCTCCTGGTGCAAAGTCTTTCTTGGCCTTAGGAACCTTGGCATTCTTCTTTTATAGATCATTGGTTTCCTCAATTTGTTTTCTGACTGACTCATGAAGTTTTAGCATTTGTTCCACCCTCTTCTTGGCATCATAGTGGATCTCTGACCTGCACACATTAGACAAATTCAAAGGCATTAAGGGGTTAGTACCATAGACCACTTCAAAGGGGGAGTGGCATGTGGCTGCTGATGGAGCTCTATTGAAAGAGAACTCTGCTTGAGCCAGCTTTAAGTCCCAATCCTTGAGATATTTGCTGACTATACACCTCAAGATCCTTCCCAAGGTCTTGTTGGTCACCTCAGTTTGGCCATCTGTTTGAGGATGATGGGAGGTGCTGAACAATAACCTTGTATTAAACAGCTTCCACAATGTTCTCCAGAAATGGCTCATAAACTTTGTGTCTCTGTCAGATACAATAGTCCTTGGAACTCCATGTAACCTCACCACCTCATCAAGATATAGCTCTGCCACACTCACAGCATCTTCAGTCTTCTTACATGCAATGAAATGTGCCATCTTGCTGAATCTATCCACAACCACCATGATAGAATCTTTCCCTCTTGCTGTCCTAGGCAATGCTACTATGAAGTCCATACTTACATCTTCCCAAGGCCTACATGGGATGGGTAAGGGGGTATAAGGTCCTGCTTTAAATGAGCTCTTGGCTTTTTGACAAATTCCACACCTTCTGAGCACTATTTGAACTTCTCCCATCATCTTAGGCCAGTAAAACTGATCCTGTAGTATGTCCACAGTCTTTTGAACCCCAAAGTGTCCTCCAAGGCCACTTCCATGCACTTCCTTAATCAATAGGCTCCTATAAGATCCTCTGGGGACACACAACTTGTTTCCTTTGAATAGGAATCCATTTTGTAGAGTGTAGGGTGAATCAATGGTCCTTGCTCCCTCTTTCTATGCTAACCAATCCTCTGCAAAGTCTGGATCTTCCTGATACATATCCTTCATGAACTCAAAGCCAAGAACCCTCTGCTCCATGGTTGATAGCAGAGTGTATTTTCTAGACAATGCATCAGCCACTACATTTTGTTTTCCCTCTTTGTATTTGCTAGAAAAGATGAATGACTGGAGAAACTCCACCCATTTAGCATGCCTATGACTGAGCTTATGCTGGCCTCCTATGTACTTCAATGCCTCATGATCAGAGTGTAAGACAAAAGGCTTGGGCTTCAGGTAATGACTCCAATGCCTTAGAGCTCTGACAAGAGCATAGAACTCTTTGTCATATGTAGAATAGCTCAGCTTGGCACCACTTAGCTTTTCACTGAAATAAGCTACAGGTTTCTTCTCTTGGATAAGGACAGCTCCAATTCCTACTCCACTTGCATCACATTCAACCTCAAATAGGCAATTAAAATCATGTAACCTGAGGATAGGTGCACTGCACAACAGTCTCTTCATGTATTTGAAAGCTTGCAAGGCATTCTCAGTCCAAGTGAACTCTCCTTTCTTCATACATTCAGTGAGGGGTGCTGCAATAGTGCTGAAGTTTTTAATGAACCTTCTATAGAAAGATGCTAGGCCATGAAATCCTCTTACTTCTGTGATATTCTTAGGAACAGGCCAAGACTGAACTGCAATGATCTTGTCTTGATCCACTGAAATGCCTCTACCAGACACCACATATTCAGAAACTTGACTTCCTCCGTCATAAAGGTGCATTTCTCAAGCTTCCCAAAGAGTTTACTCTCCTTAAGTATCTCAAACACAGCCTCAAGATGCCTGAAATGATCATTCTTGCTTTTGCTGTAGATGAGAATATCATCAAAGTATACCACCACAAATCTCCCTAGGCAAGGCCTAAGCACTTCTGTCATCAATCTCATGAAGGTACTTGGGGCATTTGACAGGCCAAAGGGCATAACAAGCCACTCATAGAGGCCATGCTTTGTCTTGAAGGCTGTCTTCCACTCATCTCCTTCTCTGATCCTCAATTGATGATAACCTTGCCTCAAATCAATCTTATAAAAGAACCTTGAGCCACTCAGCTCATCCAACATGTCATCAAGCCTAGGTATAAGAAACCTGTACTTGACTGTGATGTTATTGATAGCCCTGCTATCTATGCACATCCTCCAAGTCCCATCCTTCTTAGGAACCAGTAGTGCAGGTACATCACATGGACTTAAGGATTCTCTTACAAAACCTTTGCTCATCAACACTTCAACCTGTTTCTGCAGCTCTTGTGTAGCCTTGGGATCACACCTATATGCTGGTCTATTAGGTAGTACAGACCCTGGCACAAGGTCTATCTGGTGTTCAATTCCTCTTAAACGGGGTAAGCCATCAGGAAGTTCTTCTGGGAACACTTCCTTGAACTGATCAATGAGGGGTTTAACTTCTGCAGGGATTACCTTAGGCTCCTCTTCCTGAACTTCTTTTGATAACAACATTAATATAGGTTGCTCTTCACTACACTCTTTGACCATTGCTGACTCAGACAAAAACAAGACTTCACTAAAGTCCTCAGCCATACTTGGACTCCCATAGCTCTTCTGATGTGGTGGCAAGGGGGCTAATGTCACCTTCCTACTCCCATGCTTGAAGGAATAGGTGTTGCTTCTTCCTTGGTGTATGGAGCTTTTATCAAACTCCCATGGTCTTCCTAATAATAAGTGACAGGCATCCATTGGAACCACATCACACATAACTTTATCTTTGTACACACTTCCAACGGAGAATGGGACCATGCATGTCTTATCCACCTTAACCTCTGCTCCCTTACTCAGCCATCTCAACTTATAGGGGTGAGGGTGATCTTGAGTGCTCAACTTCAGCTTATCAACCATAGTAACAGAGGCCACATTGGTACAACTACCACCATCTATAATAAGGTTACAAACCCTCCCTTGTATGGTACATCTGCTCTTGAAAATGAGGGACCTTTGATCCTCCTCCAAAGGTATCTGTTGTGAATGCATTACTCTCCATAGGACCAAGCTGTGGCCTATGTCAGGGAGTGCCACTATTGCCTCCTGACTAGACTCTTCTTCCTCACTCACCACTTCTTCAAGCCTCAAGCTCATCCCTCTCATACTCAACTAGACCTTCCTTTTCCCAAGTCTCAACCTCCATTATAGTTAAGGTCTTCTTAGAAGGGCAATCTTTCCTGAAATGTCCATAACCCTCACATTGGAAGCACCTAATTTTGTTCTCAGTCAATGAAGTGCTTGGCTTCTGACCCATGATGCCCTTTCCCTTGTCTAAGGTAGGTGGGGGTGCTGTCTTAGGGGCATCCATGGTCCTCAGTCCACTGTAAGGTCTGGTTTGAAAAGGCCTAACAGGTTTTGGTGTAACAGACTTAGTCTTCCCTATCTTTTCAATTCTCAGGGATAAGTTAACAATATCATCAAATGACCACAGAGGTTGCATCCTAACTTTGTTAGCAATGTTCTTATCTAGACCCTCTAAGTACCTAGCAATCCTTTGCTCAGGTTTCTCATTTATATCACATTGCAAGGTGAGTTGTTCAAACTCTCTCAGATAAGATTCAACAGGTTTGTCTCCTTGTTTCAATTTAGACAACTTGATAAACAGATCCTGGGTGTAATCCTTAGCAACAAACTTATCTAACAGTTTCTTTTTCAGTTTAGTCCAAAACTTGATGGGTTATTTACCTTCCCTAGCCCTTAGCCCTTTCATGGTTTCATACCAAAGAGAAGCATACCCTTTCAGTTTCAGGATGGCTACTTTAAAAGACTTAGAATCATTGTATCCTTTGTACTCAAAGATTCTTTCTACTTCTCTTAACCATTCTAACAAATCATACGGATTAAGACTACCAGAAAACTCAGGGATGTCTACCTTAAGATGCTTATCTATGTGCCTGTGGATGGAAGCCCTGCTCCTTGTTGAGTCATTTGAGTCTGGATACTCTTCATCATCAGGTGGCCTTCCTCTGCCTCCTCCTTGTTCTCTTCCACGTCCTCTGCCTCTTCCTCCAGCAAACAACTGGTTGCCTATTACCTGATCCAGGGCTCTGGTTAGGGTGGTTACAATCCCAGCCAGGTCCTCCATCTTTGCTTATACTCGTACCAGTTTCTCTTCACTCATTGGGCTATTTTTGTGTTTTTAAATGTAGTTAGGGAAAATGAACTCACTAAGACTCTCAACCAAAGCTCTGATAACCAATTTAGAGTGTAAACTACTAAGGTTTACAATTTTAATGAATGCTTGATTAGGCTTACTCAAACTGAGACACTTTCAAACAGAAATGGATGTTGTTTTAGAGAGGGTGAATTGTTTCATTTGAAAATTCAAGGATATGACTTAGAGAAACTCCCCTACTGCAAGGCACAAGAGAAGGAACTCAAAGACTAGTTCTGAGACAGGTTTAAAGTGTTACAGTAAAGCACAAACACCCTAGACTAGACTCAAACAGCAAGCAAGCTAATCACAGCAAGGCACAGATTTAACTTGACTCACAAAGCAAGACACTGATCAGACACCTTGAAGATGTATCAGGCTTGACTCAAACTACAGCTCTTAGCACAAGTTTGAAAGATTTGAGTGATTTCTCAAAGTTAATTAATTCATAAAAGTCTGACTAAAACACATACAAAGACCTCCTTATATAGGGAGGCTGCTATCTTGTGAACTATTGGATGTACAGATCATCCAAGGGCCAGCTTAGGTTTTAAACTACTACAACCGACACTAATTAAGAGCCTCACAACAGGACAAGCTCAACAACTATAAAGTAGAGACACAAAAGCATAGAAAACAGACTAATGCAAAAAGTAGTAAAGCAGCCTTTGGATCTTTCCTGAAATGGAATTCTGTTGTTCTTGTTGTCTTGCTACTTTGCCCTGGATATTTTGTTGCTCCTTGGGACTCTGTACTCTTATTAGGACTTAGATAAAACCTGCCTTGGACGAGGACAAGTTGACTTAAACAAAAGGAAGTCATACTCTGACTTGTACCTTCTCTGCTTTAATGTTTACTGACTCTAGCTTGGGGTGCTTGTTACTTGAATTTTTGCTAGACTTCAAAAGGGGTTATCCTGAACAAACTTGTAGTTTAGAGGGTTGGCTTGATGGTAGGCCATGGTGGGGGTGGTTGGGATGCCCTGGTGTACCTCCTAGGTGCAAGGTTTTCTGATTGGTCTACCTGATCCTGAATGGCTTTGCTTCTGTCTTGTGTGGGTAATATGGACTGTGTTGGGGTTTGACATGGCTTGTTGAACCCTGGACTGTCTTCCTCACTGGTGTGGCTTGGCCTGGCTTGATCGTGGCATGTCATGGCTTGTTGTTTGGACCTTGTAACTCGACCTTCCATCTGAGGGGGTCTTGGGGTTAGGCTTGTCTTGCTTGTGGCTTGATTATCAAGGCCCCTTGGGTGAGCTCCTGCTGCACATCCTAGATCTCAAGGATAAGAAGTTGAGAAGTAAGGTGGTTCCTTTGGTGAAAATCTTGTGGAGATGTGCTAATGTCGAAGAAGAGACTTGGGAAACTGAAGCTTCTATGCGTAGTAAATATCCGAGTCTATTCGAGTAAGGTATCTTTCTTTCCCTCAAGTTTCGAGGGCGAAACTTTTTAAAAGGTGGGGTGAATGTAACACCCGTAAATATACCCTATTTTTATAGTAAAAATATTTTACGGATACTTTTCAGCGAGTTTTAGTTTTAGTCGTAAATTAAATTTCCCGAGTCGAATTTAGAATTTCCGAGTTCGTATTCGGATTTTACGCGAGATTTCATGTGAATTCCGTCTTAAGCCGTCTTTGACTTTTCTTGACTTTTTCCACTTACTCACCTCATACTCCCTCATAACCTATTTTCATTCACACAACTCAAACTTTCTTCCTCACTAAGAAATCAACCAAAACCTTGCCTCCATTTTGATCCAAGCTTAGAATCGTCATAACTCTTTCAATTCTCGCTAAAATTCACGTAAGTTCGTCTTATTCTTCCCCTCTTAGCTTCCTCTATCCGTATTGATAATAAAATTACCGTCTTTCTCGCTTTTCAAACTTTCCGTCTTTCTCAAGGTGAAGAATATTCATCTTTTATTAACTATTTGTAGGTGGTGACCTCCAAGATCCCGAAAAAGACTATATCTTGATTGAAGAGGACCTTGACGCGGAGTAAAGACGCATAAAGGTAACGGTGAAGGGTTAATCGATATCATTTACGTGTTTTACATGATTTCTATGTCAGAATTCGTATTTAGAATAGGATTAGAAAGCTTAGGAATTGTGTTATTGATAATGATCGTTGTTAGATGATGATTTTTGATGATGATTATTGATTGTTGATAGTTAATAGAAGTGAATTATGAAAATTGAAAATGATTGAATGTATGTTGAAGGCTCTCGGGTGAACTGGGGTTCCCAGCCGGGTGACCGGCCGCCGGTCTGCCCACCGGCCGGGAACAAATCAGAATGACTTTTGTTTTTTGTGTAGTGATGCTCCCGGCCAGGTGCCCGGCCGCCGGGTGCCCGGCCGCCGGGTCCCAGACCGGCCTGAAACACGCTGCCCTTTTCTTTGTGATTTTTGGATTTGGCATGATGCGCATGCCGGGTGACCGGCCGCCGGTCCTCTGACCGGCCGGCAACACGGCTGAGTATATTTCCTTATACTTTCTAAACTCGTAGTTTATAATAGTTCGCATGATTCGTATTTCAAATAATTTTACGTAGTGACTTATAATATTAATATTTTGAATATATGATATTTCATTCGCTTGTATCGCATGTTTTGTGACGGTTTTTGGTATGTCCACTTTGAGTCGGTTTTTACAAATGTTACGGTTTGAGCACTATTTCATTATGTGATTTGTACTCTCATTCCCTTGGCTACCTCCACGTTCGTAAAGCTGGAATGTCGGAACGGGGATGTATCCTACTGCTTAATTGCATGTGTAAATGGGCATACGACGACGTTGTTGGGAGGCGAACACATTGCGCTGATCGACCCGACCGTCAAATGTTGTGTACTTGCGAGGTGGTGTTATTTGCATGTAGCGTACCGCTTGTTATGAGGCTTGTGCTCTTTTCCGCCTCTTTTGTGAATATCGACCGAATTTGGGGTACTCGGCGTCTATGATTTTACCGAGTCTTGGATGCGAAACGTTTATCGCATGTCAAATCGGAAAATGTTTATTCCGAGAGTCTGGCCAGGTTTAGACTAGGACCGTATTATTATCGTCGTGCTACCAGGAGGAATTAGTCTACATATACGAAATGTAGCATCGTGTAGGCGTTCAGGGAAATGTTTATCCCGTGGATGCCTTTTAATCATACTTCTCATGTACACGGTGCTAGTGCGTTTCATTTACCGTGAGAGATGTCGTCATTGTGTCGTTATGTTTGGATGAATGATTATATGATTGATCATTGGATGACTTGGCATGGTTTGTTTGTCGAGTCTCAATCTTATCACACTTATACCGCTAACGGTGAGATGTAAGCCCTAGTGAGCGTATTCGGTTGCCTAAGAGTGTCTTTCCAGAGTCTTTGTATAACATGATGGATTCGGATTTGTATTCCACATGCTCTTATCATTATATATTGAATTGCCTATTTATCCTTATCGTATCTCACATGTATATCTATATATGCATGCTTCTACTTTTGTATTCCCTTTTATGTACGTTTAATGTGATACGGCTGGGAGAACCCGGAGTTACTCCCCACTGATTGTGGCGTTCATGTTTTTCATGAATGAACATGTTGCTTGCATGGATGGCTTTTTGCTTGGTATTTTGGGTTCGGGTGTGAGCTAGCGGGCGTTGTCCCTGGAAGTTTCACCTCTAGACGATATTTTAGCTAGTTTGCTAAACACTTTGACATTTATTATATTTTGAGAGACTTCGTCTCTTTGTTGTATTTCATACTTTAGTTTGTAATATTTGACACTCCTCGTATACTTCTTCTTGCATGTATAAAAGTTTTAAAAACTTCATATATCCGCTATATAATTCACATGCTTGTATGTTTTATATTTCCGCATTCGCGAGGGTTGTCACAGTTGGTATCAGAGCTTTATCGCTCCCGACGCACACATGTGAACCCTAAACTTAAACTACTTGACCTTAAAATAATAAATGAGAGATGGGTAGAAGTTACGGACTTTACTTGGTAGTCTATTTGTTTATGCTAATTGATAGGAATAACTTAATTTGTTTTTGTTTCTTATGAAGATGGTTAGACCACGACTAGTTGAGAACGTCAGGTTGGAAGCTCTCACTCAAGTGTTGAAAAACCAACAAGATGCGGCTTTAGCTCAAGCCAACCAAGTTCCCCCTCGAAGGGAAAATAACCATCAAGGTGGCTACGCTTGGGTAGCTGGACAAATAGCTAGGAGTAAAATTATACCATATGGTGGAGAACCGGACCCTACAGAGCTATCAGATTGGTTCCGTGAGATGAAGAAGCAATTCGATCTATACCAAGTCCGTGAAGAGGACAAGGTGAGGATCGCAAAGCACTTCCTTGTGAGGGAAGCTGATAATTGGTGGGCTATCACAAGTGCCACCGCTGTTCTTGAAGAGGACTTCAATTGGGCTTGTTTCAAAGCTGTAGTGGAAGGTAGATTCTATCCTAAAGAGCTTAAACAACAAAGGCTCAAGGAGTTCATTGACTTTAAGAAAGGCAACTTGTCAGCTCAGGACTTCACTACGGAGTTCAATAAGCTTGCTCATTTTGCTCCGAGGCTTATCCGAGATGACGAGGACCGTGCCTTCTATTACCGCAACAAGCTGACTGCCGTTCTTCAAAGTAAAGTGAGGAGGAATACTACGTCCTTTGGGGATCTTTATGATGATGCTTTGTGGGCCGAGAATTCCATGAAGGCTATTAGGGATGAAGCTATGACGAATAATCCCTCTCCTTCTTTCACTCCTAGGCCAAATGTGTATGGAAAGAGACCGTTTATTCCGTCTCCTTCTAACTCTTATGCTAACAAGAGGAGATTTAATCCTCCTTCATATGCAACCACAAGAACTCCTGCTCCATTCATTCCTCGAGCTACTTCTAATGTGGCCCATAGGCCTTATACTCCTCAAGCTCAAAGTCAAGGTCGTCAATGTAACCGTTGTAGACAACCATACCATCCCGGTGTGTCTTGTTCCAACCGACCTTATGTGTGCTTCTTTTGCCAAAAGGGTGGTCACCGTTATGATGATTGCCCCGATCGAAAGTTGCCCCCTCCTCCTGCTAAACCTAAGGGTTCTATCTTTGTCATGAGCCATGCCGAACCCGATGCTCATCCAGAGATCATTACGGGTATGTTCTCAATCTTAGAGCAACCGTGTCTTATTCTATTTGATACCGGTGCTTCTATGTCTTTTGTGTCATCGACCTATGGTAATAAATTATCTATCGAGCCTACATCTAGTGAGGATACTCCCATATCCTTACCTTCCGGAGATATGATCTCTTGTTCTACTCTTTATCCTAATGTCCCAATATCTATAGCGGGTTCTATCTTTCCCGCTAATCTCCTTAAGTTTTCTCTAGGAGAGTTCGATATAATTTTAGGTATTGATTGGTTAGCATTGTACCATGCTAGGTTCGAGTGTCGTGTTCAAAAGATTTATTTAAAGAGTCCTTTAGGAGTTAGAATAACCTATAAGGGATCTCATCCCCGAAAAGGTATGTCTTTAATTTCCGCTATGAAATTGGTAAGTATGGTAAGAAAAGGTCACCAAGCATACTTGTGTATTGTGACCTCTTTGCCTATTGTTCGAGAATTCGTTGATTTATTCCCTAAAGATTTGCCCGGGATTCCTCCCGAGCATGATGTTGAGTTCTCTATTGATCTTGTACCTGGTTCTGGACCCATAGCCAAAGCTCCTTAACGTATGGCTCCGACCGAATTGAAAGAATTAAGGAAGCAGCTATATGATATGATTGAAAAGGGTTTTATTCGACCAAGTGCCTCGCCTTGGGGTGCTCTCGTTCTCTTTGTAAAGAAGAAAGATGGTTCTATGAGGCTTTGTATTGATTATTGTGAATTGAATCGGATTACAATCAAGAATAGGTATCCTTTACCAAGAATTGAAGATTTGTTTGATCAACTAAAGGTGGCTTCTACTTTTTCCAAGGTTGATTTGAGATCCGGTTATCACCAAATTCCTGTTCGAGATGTTGATATTCCAAAGACCGCTTTTAGTACAAGGTATGGTCATTATGAGTTCAAGGTAATGCCATTTGGATTGACGAATGCTCCCGCTATTTTCATGGACCAAATGAACTGCACATTTAGTGAGTATCTTGACAAGTGTGTGATGGTGTTCATTGACGATATTCTTATTTTCTCCAAGTCCGAAGAAGAGCATGCTATTCATCTAAGGATTATTTTGGGTGTTCTTCGTCGTCAGAAGTGGTATGCTAAGTTCTCCAAGTGTGAATTTTGGTTACCTAAAGTGTCCTTTCTTGGGCATGTGATTTCTAAAGAAGGTGTAATGGTGGATCCTTCGAAAATTGAGGCCGTTGTTGATTGGAAGAGTCCGACTGATATTAGAGAGATTAGAAGTTTCCTTGGGTTAGCTGGTTATTATCGAAGATTTGTCAAGGATTTCTCTAAGCTCGCTAGACCGATGACTCAGTTGTTGAAGAAGGAAACCAAGTTCCTATGGAATGAAGCTTGTGAAGCTGCTTTTCAAGAGTTAAAGAAGAGGTTAACTACCGCTCCGGTGTTGACTTTGCCTGAAGATGGTGTAGACTTTGATGTCTATTGTGATGCTTCCAAGATGGGAT
>JAIUZE010068497.1:0-112771 GCA_022085475.1 Heliosperma pusillum | reverse complement strand
CCCGAGCATTTGCCTAGAACCCGACGATTTGAAGAAGCAAGCTTGACCAAGTGAAAGGCATTTCAAGAAGGTTCACTAATTCGAAAGAGAAAAGAAGCAAAGATGGTTTCGTAGTTGTCGGAAGACCAATCAATTAGACGGGAGAATTCATCGCTTTACATCATACCCAATCAACAAACCCGATTGTAGAGTCAAGGGGGATGTTGGAAGTCAAGTCAAAGCAAAGGAAGATGAAGCGTTAGTCAAGAGCTTCCAGAAGACGACTTACCCGATCGGGTAAGTGTGTACCCGATCGGGTATGTGTGCTGCTTCGAGCATTGCGGCTCCTTCATCCTATTTTTGACCTATGTGTTTAATGCCCGACCTCTTCTCCACGAAACCCTAATACTATAAATAGATGCTCTAGCCCTCATATCATATCATCCATCCCTTCACACAACATCTCTTCTCTTCTTACATTTCTCTTTAGTTTAGTTCTTCTTCTTTCTTAGTTTAGTTTAGTTTTAGTTTTCTCTAGTTTAGTTTAGTCTAGTTTTAAGTTTTCTTCAATTGTAGTTGTTCTAGTTGTAATTGGAATTCAAGTTTCCGGGTTTGCATTTCCTATTCAAGTTCTTATTCCATTTCAATCTTTGCTCATCCTTTTCGGTAATCTTTATTCTCGTCTTTACATTATAGTTTCATTTTCTTTTAGTATTTCCTTTATCATGTTTATCATTCTTAGTTTTATAATTTTAGTTTCCTTTTCATTGTTAATCATGCATAAGTAGTCATCCTTCTAGGGTGTAGGATAGCCATGTTAGATTAATTAAAAGATGATAATTGGATAAAAGAATTTGTGCCTTTAAAACGTTGTGTCTATGCATGTTTGGATTGTAACGATAGTTATCGATTTTTGGCCAAAATCATTTGACTAGTATGGAATTCTTTTCCAAGGTAGATATACGAGAATTGAATAGACAAAGCATGACATAGTGGATTAAGACCTAGTAAATCGCACTAAAAGCCTGCTAGACCATCTGATCTATGATTGTAATGAACACACCATTCTTACGAACGCTCAATGAATTATTTGCATATCCTAAATCCAATTTCATCAATATGTTAATCTACATGTGTGAACCTATTTCCCTAGATTGTTTTCTTTATTGCATTGATTCATTTTCCTTATAGCATTTAGTAATTAGTGACAAACATTGTGACAATCGTCCAAGGTAGAGTTCTAACCACAACTATTCACAAGTATCTCCCGTCTCCCCGAGATCAACCCCTTACTTCCCTAATTACATTAATTTGTTGTTAGCTTAGTCTGGGTTATTTATCTTTGATTAGGGTACGCGACAACCCTGTCAAAGTGATTACAAAGGTGAGAACCACATCCAGTATCAAATACCCAAGTGGAAGTGCAAGCATAGTTAATATCTATCATATAGAGAGAAGAGAGGATTATACTTGACGGTGTCACACATCCGTCCTTCTTATCCTTCAAATACTTGGGACAATTGCGTTTCCAATGTCCCTTGCCTTTACAATAAAAGCATTCGGCTTCGGCGTGCTTCTTGCCCTTAGCCTTGGCATTGCTATACATAATAGCTTTGCCCTTTCCTTTTCCTTGCTTCTTAAATTGGGCTTTGGCTTTTCCCTTCCCCTTTTGAACCCCTAGCTTCAAGTTCTTCAATCTCATTGTAAGAACATCCTTTTGCTCACCCCCACTTGCTTCCATATCCCTTTCGACTTGGGTAAGGAGAGCATGGAGCTCGTGAAAGCTCTTATCCATGCCATGCATGTTATAGTTTGCCCTAGCTTGGGCAAACTTGGGAGGAAGTGAGTGAAGGATGCGGCCAACCGCTAGCTTCTTAGGAATTTTGACCCCTAGACGATCTAGAGTGTCAACATGTTCCACCATCTTAAGCACATGTGGACCAACCTTTTGGCCCTTCTCTAGCTTGGCTTCAAAAAGCCGAGTCATAGCATTGTATTGGCGAATCTCGGGTGATTGAGAAAAAGCCAACGTCACCCTAGAGAATATCTCATATGCTCCAAGGGTGATGTATTGTTGCTTAAGGCTTGAGGACATCGACCAAATCAAGACCATCTTGACGTCGTTTGCTACCTTAAGGTATTCCTCATAGGCGGCTTTGGCCGCATTAGTGGCTCTTGGGCCGGGTTCATTGGGAGGTGCCTCGGTCAAGTAGCGCAAAACGTTATCCGATAACGCCGCACTCTTGATCGTTTGCTCCCACTCGACGAAATTAGTTCCATCGTCTTTTAAGATGCATTTGTCCATAACGGACCTTAGCCATGAGTCTTTTCCTAGTTGAACGGTGTTGTTATTGTTTGCCATTGCGAATTATGAATAACTACAACAAAATTAGGAAATATTAACATTCATTGTTTTAATCAATTTTACTTGTATAACCAATTTAAACAAGTCACTCATATAATGACCCCTCACGAAATTATATAAGCGATTCCGAGACCCGCATTTTAGACAAAAGAACATGTTATGCAACTTTTATGTAAAAGACGGTAAGTCAACTTTTGACTAATTCTACTCCTAGAACTCTCGGTTGACGGATTTCAACTAAACCCATCTCCTAGTCCCAAGATAACGCTTATCTTGTTGAGTCCAACCCAATTTAGGCGTGTGATCGTATCACCCTACTTACCCGAGGTAAAAAGGTCCACGTTGTGGTTGTCCTAATGAACACGGGGTTCATAGGTGCTTCAATTGGTAAGGCTAAATCTCAATTCCTTTTTTAAGTTATGTGAGAGGTCTTGCCAATTTTAGTTATTAATTCCCTATAAGTGAACTAAGTCGGTGAATTTTGAATAACGTTGAATTGACAATCGATAAATAAAATGCATGTTGGTGATTTTGGCATGTGCGGAAAAATAAAGCAAGCAATCAAATTAAATCCTAGTATGGCCACCTAGCTAATCTAATTAACTAGATGATTACAAATCGGAAACCAACTCCTTGGTCCCTTGCCTCTTCTTGGAACGCCTTTCCAATATGGCACCGTCTTTTGGAACACCGATTTTGGGAATCACCGTCTTCACAATAAATAATTACAAAAATACAAATGAATACATAGCAAATTCCTATTATACATTTGATCTATAAAATGAAATTATTAATTATTACAAAACGGCGATACGAAATCGCAATAAATTACAACCAATCGGTATTCCCTTACATTACGGGTAATACCGATTAAAAATAATCTAGGCCATACTAGGTACAACTTGCAATAAAATAAATAAATGACATTCATTCATTCAACAACATAAATAAAAATATGTAAAATCATGCCGAAATCACCCTCAACACTTGTCATGTTCATTCTAGCTCGATTTTTACGAATTTTATCGATTTTTATCTACTAAAAATCAATAATCAACACTTAAATCGTATTTAAGCTCAAACTAATTATCTAAACTGATTTATAACTCAAAATTAGTCCCTACTAATTTCATTTGAATTTAATTAGTTTGATTTGATCGCATTTGCTATTTAAAGAGGTTTAATCATAACTTTTATGAATTAAACCCAAAATAAAATGAAAGATCACTAAAATTGAAACAAAAAATATTTGTACATACTGGAACACTTCCAGGAACCTCAAGAACAAAAAAACATTTGCCCAAAAAATTTGAAATGTTTTTATGAACAAATAGCTTTATAAGAATCGGTTTTTATCAAATAAAAACCAATTAAAATAGTAAAATGATGAAACAAATTTTCAAATTTTACCAGAATGATATAAATAACATTTTAAAATGTACAAAAAATTTTAACTCCATAAAGTCTCGTTTCAATTTTAAGAACAAAATAACTCCTTTAAATCGATTTTTATCCAATAAAAAACAATAACCATGCAATGCATGACCAAATGTCACGAACAATTACATACAATATGTACACCATGCATGTGAGATCATATTAAAATTTTGAGGCCAGATTCAACATGCAACTATTTTTAGTTAACTTTTAACACAAAACCGCATGTTAACTCGGTTATAAAGGCCATAAAACATAATAAATAGCAAATTAATTCGTAAATTCACCAAATTTGACCACAAACATTTTGAGGTCAGTAGGTATGCATGCAAATCAGAAAATTTCGTGAAAACCATTTTTAACATAAATTTTCGATTTTTACTCAAGTTATCGTATAACCCGATTTTAATGCTTAAAATCAACATGCATGCTACAAGCTAGCTCTGATACCACATGAAAGTTCATAGACCCTAATTAGACTCCTCTAATTAGTTACTAAATTACTTGTTAATTTAGTGTTTAATAAAGATCTATGTAACATGCATGCAAATTAAAATGCATAATAAAAAGTAAGAAGAAATTTCCTTACATTGGGAAATTTCGGTTTATATGGGCACAACAAGAAACACCTTTCTTGTTGATCTTGTGCTAGAAAGAAATAGATGATCCTTCTTGTAATCTTCAAATTAGAAGACCTCCTTTAAGATGCACCCAAGAGAGAACCCAAACTAATCACTTAGTTTTTGACTAGAAAACACAAGTGATAAGATGAACTAATATTAGATTTTATTACTACTCTAGTAATAGGAAAATATTAGTATTTGAGAGTTTTAGAGAGATGAGGATTTTAGTGAGATAAACATGCAAAATAAGAATGAACAAGTGAGTAAAATGAACAACAAAATTGTCCATTTAAGGACACAAGTGGTCCGGCCATCCAAGCCTTAGTGGCCCCTTATTTTGCTTAAAATAATCTCATGCAAAAATGTTGAGTGTAGTAGTGAATAAGAATATGATCATGTGTCATAAACATGACATGATCACATGTTGTAGTGTAATGCAAGAAACAACAATCATCATGCTCTACACTACAAGAATCCGGCCTCCACTAGTGACATATGGTCCATTTTGATTTTTGATATTTGTCCCACAAATACTTATAATCATATGCTTAATTATCTTGTATAATTAAGGGTTAATTTGATCATATAACAATTACATGACTCAAATTAATAAATAATATATACTTAACTTTTAAGTGATATTTTTATCATTATATCAATATATAATGGGTCCCATAATGCCTAGTTAGTTTATTTTACAACTCCTTGTAAATATAATTAACTAATCACCTCTACCTCAAAGTATATGCATAACCTCAACTAATTTAATGAATTAACTGTTAATCATTAAATTAAATCTTATTCAATCGTATTAAAATAAGACGTAAAATTTATTTAGTCAATTATCGTATAATTTACTAATAAACTTATCCGGAATGAGTTCGTAACTCAATTTCCAATAAATAACTCTCGTAACTAAACATATATCAAATATATATATATATATAAAGTACTAATTAATATGTATCGTATACAAATAATTAGATTTCTGTTTTGGGTCTCATCCTATAGGTGTGGCCGAAAGGGGTCAGTTGATTACCGCCGTCATACGACAATAACGTCTAACTCTAGTCAGCTGACCGTTATTGATTTACGTTAATCAACTGACGTAGAGTATCAAAATACTAGTCATCCCACTAATATTCCAAAATGAGATTTATTATATAAATGCACTATTGTGGAGGACACTTACTCCAACAGATTCACCCTTAGCTTTATAGTTTATAATAGTTTTATTATCTTACTTGTATTTAAGTTATATTTTGTACAAACGATTTGTTAAACTAAGTTTTGGTTTTATAACATAAAGTGTCATTCGCGGTTTTGTATTTAAAATTTTAAAAATATCGTATTTTCGTCTGCAAATCTATGTGTTTACTTTATTGCAAAATCGCGGGGTGTCATAATTTCATTCTAATTAATTTAAGTCATTTAATTCATGTTTAAACACCATTAAACACGAGTAAACATAATGAATTAAACTAAACATGCAAATTAAGTAATTAACATGATTAACACTATTCTTAACATGAATTAATCACCAACAAATATTCCTAATCATTAACATTAACTAACATTAATTATCGATAAATAACGATGAATTGAAACAAAGTGATAAAAAGGAGGAAAAAGGGATTGAATTAAAGCACCCTCAACTTACATGAACTTCGGACGATGCCGAAGAACGTCGGATGCAAGCTTTTACACAAGGGTACGTCTTCGACGGTTTTTAAATTCAAGTGAAAGAGATTAAACCTTTAATCTTTTAAAATAAAAAACAAACAATTTCAAACAAATAAACAAGATGATTTCGCGCGGTTTTATCTGTTTGCGCAACGATTTTCAAAACTCGATTGTGACTTCGTTTCTTACTTAAATTTTGTTCCGAAAGATGTAATCGTGGGACTCAAATTTTTTTATTTGTAACAAAAACTTAGACAAAAACGATTTGAGATAGACTGTAAACGAACGACAACAAGGCATGTGCAGAACGCGAGAAAACATAAACAAAAGAGCAAACTAATGTTCTAATGGTTGTCGAATATTTTGTGTGGACTTTTAAACTTATTTCAAGGTATTAGAGGCATATTATGAAGGTTTTAACAATAGTTTTGATGATGGTTGAAGGCTATGGAGTTCCGTTTTCTTGTGGTTTGATGAAGGAGTTTTTGTGTCTTTTCTTGTGTGTATTGTACTATCTTGTATTGTACATCTTTTGGTAAGTGTGCTTAGGGTTTCGACTATGGCTTGGTTATATGTTGGTGATAAGTAAGGATCGAATATAGGCAATGATTTGGAGGAGAAATGGTAATGCGAATAATCGTTTTTTAGAAAATGATTATCTCAGTTGTGGAAGGGATTTTTTGTGTGATATTTCAAGATGGCTTTGAAAGGATATGGAGACATTTTACTTGGGGATCAAGGCTAGGTATTAGGTGTGGCGGATATGGGGGTGGAATTAGCGGGCTTGAAGGGTCGAATAAGCGGGTTTTGGGGCTTTGTTTTTGTGCTCCAAAACAGGGGGGATTCGAGGGGGATTTCGGGTCAAGTTTTGGCGTGGTTTAGGCTGGGTTTTGGTGCTGGGCTAAGGGTTTGGGTTAGTTCTAGGGTGTAGGCTAGGTGAGGCTGGGTTAGGTGGCTGCTACAGGGTTGGTTTGGGGTGTGTGGTGCGGCTAGAAAACATGGCAGACGGGTGTTTAAGGGGGGATGTATGTGCGTGTTTTGAGCAAGGAAGAAAGGGAGCTTGGGTTTGCTTGTAGGTTTTGAACTTGGGATTAAAGGGTGGGGAATGAGCTAAAAGCTCCTAAAAATCGAGCCAAAAGGAATGCAAAAACGAGCTCAAAAATCGTTCAATAATCGAGCTTACAAACCATCTTAAAATTTGATTTTTCAAATCAAATAAATGTGATAAAACCATCACACCTTTCAAACTTTGAGTTTTCAAATGAAAAATTTTCAGATATTAAAATAAAAAACTTCGTTATTAAATTCCCGCTTTACAACACAGAAACCGATATTATTAACTGAGCAACGTCGATGAGAGTACACGTGCCCTATCATCATCGGGTGTTTGGCGGGATGTCTATAAATGCCAGTATCGACAGATACGAGAATCTACACGCCCTCGAAGAAGAGAGCTTCTAGATCTTCCAAACTCAAATTGAAATCATATATTGACATAGTATTCGTTCCCTCGGCTTCTTAACTCCCCAAGAATGGCTAATTCAATCTCATCAAATTTCACCTTTAAGCGGTCACCTTCACCTTTGCTTAAACCCACGTCACACATCTTCCCCATATGGTTCATAAAAGGAACAAGTGGAAGAAGATCTTCCTCCTTATCCTTGTACACATCCCAAATGGGAGAAGTAAGATTAAGGCACGAGTTGGAGTCATTATATTATGAGGCTTCATTAGTAAATTCTTAATCATCCTCATACTCAGCTAGCTCATGACTTATTATGTGCTCATCATCAGGTTCTTGCTCGACCTCCAATTGTGCTCATTGCATAGGCATCCTTCTTCCATGGGCAATGATTCTATTTAGCAAACATTCTTTTTCTGGGCCTTGCTATTTCATTTGTTTGGAGAAATTTTGTTGATCCTCCAACATTTGAAGAAAAAGACCTTGGATGTCAAGTCATAGTCATCTCCAATTGGGAAGTCTTGCATCAAAATAAATGTGTATACTCCAACTCATTATACAAATTTTAGTATAATCAAATCCTGAGATTTAACTCAAAAACTTTCTATGAGAAATCTTGATTTATTCAACCCTCTATGAGCAAGGCATGTGACTAAATATAGTTCTCCTAGACGAAAAAGGAGAGCAAATAAAGTTCAGTGTTAAATAAGGTTTAAAAAAATCAAAGAAATATGACTTAAACAAACTCTCTCTTTATACAAAAAAAATTCATGATGAAGATGAAGATCTATATTATTATTTGAAAAGTAAAGAAGTAGCTAAGAAAAGTGTTATGGGAAGAAGGCACTGAAGATGAGGAGTTGCGGACTCAACACCTAAAATCTTATTTCTGAGTTTTTTTTTCCTTTTGAGAGAATTTTCTCTTTCTAGAATTTAGAGAGAGAATTCCTCATTTCCTGGGGCGCCTGGGCAATTAGTAACAGGTTGTTTGGATATGAAGGGGAGGTTGATGGTGATTGTTGATTGGTGAGGGTTGGGTCACGTGTGTGAGGAAGAAAGCAGGAGAGGATTAAGGGTATTTTAGGGTAAAAAAGAAACACGTAATATTTTTGTAATAGTTTTCCTTATATATATATATATATAATGCGTAAAAAGTAAATGTATAGAAATGTGTGAAATGGACGGAGTATTATATAGTGGTACACCTCCTACACCTCAAAACTAAGAGACTCACATGCTCATCATCCGCCCCATCATTATATCTATAAAAGAAACTTGTAAAACATCCTATTATGTGTCACAATATGGGAATAGAATGAGGGCATTTTAGCTCTCTTATTCAATCTCACAATTTCAATAGTATTTCAGCCAATAATAATTTTGATGATATATAATAACAATCCTTTCCAATGTACGTAGTTGACATCAAAATTGTCCATATAAATCTCATTCTTTTTACAATCCTTTCCAACGTTTTCCTTGCATCAAGATAATATTGATTCAGTTGAAGAATTCCCATAAGACTTCAACTTTCCAACTTTTTCCAATATTGACAGCAACTTTTTCAATGTTTTTCACTAAAATAGTCCTATTTTTTCAATGTTTTTCAGTTGAAGATAATATCCTTTCCAATGTTGATAGCAACTTTTTCACAACAATTAAAAGCAATACCCCATATAAAACGTCAACTTGGGTAGACATTTTTCTATTTCCAAAGCTACTTACCAATACCATAATCATGAGTAAAGATTTTCCTTTTATCAAGATAATATTTTTTCAGTTAAAGAATTCTCATAAGACAGCAACTTTCCAACGTTTTCCAATATTTTTTCAGTTGAAGATAATATCATTTCCAATGTTGACAGCAATTTTTTCACAACAATTAAAAGCAATACACCATATAAAACGTCAACTTGGGTAGACATTTTTCTATTTGCAAAGCTACTTAACAATACCATAACCATGAGTAAAATTTTTCTTAAAAACTGTGTTTTTTTTCTATATTCTTACTTCTTGAAAAACCCTACTTCTTGAAAAAACAAAACTCTCACCCACCTCTTTTATTTACCTTAAATTTCCCTCACTTTCTTTTCATTCGACTTCCATCTATCAACCTGTAAAACATCAACTAAAATCTATTCAATATTCTCAACAAATTAACGTCCATTTTTCTCAAATGGCCATGACACCACTTCTTACTATTAACCAACTCAAATATGGAGTTCGACTTACTCAAATGAATGTTAGGGTTGTTCACAAATGGTTAAGGACGGTATTTAGCAACAAAAACAACAAAGATGAGTTATTGGAGCATCAATAAATTATTGAACTCGGAAGAAGATCTAACCTTAAGACTATAGAGGATCGGAAGAAGAAGCTTGATAATAAGCTCAATAACAGACCCGACAATGATGCTTCGATTACCCTATCACCATTGGAGCATCAATGGTTGGGCATGCAAATGAGAGATCTGGATGAGCGGGTGAGGAAAGATGAACTGCAGTAGGAGGAAATTGTATGATGGGAAAACTGCAGTAGGAGGAAATTGTATAATGGGAGGAGGAAATTGTATAATGGGAAAACTGTAGGAGGATAAAGTTGTTTATAATGGGACATGACATACTGCAGTACATTCGTACAAGTGTTATATGGTAATAGAAATAAGTGGGTTTGTGGGTCACCTTTATTTATTTTGGTAAAAATTATAATTTTTCGTAAATTATAAAAATTATAACGGAAAATTCTCACGGTACCCTCCAACTTTGACGTTTTGCTCGAAATACCCAAAAATGATACCCGAAAAACTTTGATTGACAATAACTCAGGGTTACAAACTCGGAAAAACAAATTTTTTGATCATTTTCCGAGTTTGTAACACCGAGTTATGGCCACTCAAATGTTTTCAAGTAAAAAATTTGGGTTTTTCGGGCAGAACGTCAAACTTGGGGGTTACCGTGAGAATTTTCCGAAATTATAATCACAATGATGTCTTTCCGTAAAATGAGTGACTGAGTATTGTTTTTAATTTTGATTTATAACTTATTTTTGGAAATTTAACACTATTTTTTATTACTCTATTTGTTTTGAGTATAATATTTACTTCAAGTGTTTTAACAAGTTTATAACCAATTTGATCTTAATCAAATTTGAAACATGTATCATAAACGATATATATATGAGACAAGTCAACTCATTCTATGGAGTATTTAATTTAAAATGAAGTCTAGAAGATCTTATATATGCGGGGAGTGGCCACGCAACAAAACTATATATACCAAACACAATTATTTTACTAAGAATAAATACATTTAATTTATAAAAATTTAAAACAATCCCGTGAATAAAGTATCTGATTATCTAACATTTATATATATACTTATATTTATTTATTTTGAATAAAGTATACATGTACAATAAATAAAATATCTGATTATCTAACATTTATAATTTATTGTCTCTTTTAAAAAAAAAAGTACACAACCCCGTAATTTTTCACGGGTGTTATACTAATTTCTTACAAATACGATACATATTCAACCCGTCTTAAATTTAAGATTTTATATCGCATGTAGTTTGGGAGTTTGGTCTAGTTGGTGTACCAGCGCCAGCAGTCCATCACCAATAGGTTGTTAATTGTGTTTTAGCGAGCGCAAGATATCACACACCCTCCGATACCTCGTAATCAAAACAATATGTTTCATTTCCCCTTTTCAAAATCAGTACATAATAAAAATAAATAAATAGGGTTCCATTTGGGCTTATAATTTTGTTATACTCTGTAAGTCCCCAATTTCTTCTGCTTCTGCTTCTGCTACTTGATTTATTCTTTGATTTGATTTTGTTTGCTGACTTAGTCTTCATATTGATTACTTGGCAGCAATTTTAGAGTTTTATGGACCCCACTCCATTTTGCTTTCTTCTTCTTCTCTTCACTGGATCAGGTACTTTTTTTATTTTTTTTTAAATTGGAGTAGACTAAAACCATAATTTGTCTTCCGTATTTAAATTCCTCGTTGCCGGAGGCGGAGCTAGATTTCAGGTATGGGGAGCTAAAGTTTGACCAAAAGTTTTTTGAGGCAGACAAGTAATGCAATACTTTAAACTAGCAAAAGGATTGAAAAAATGTTGTCTAAAAACTTGTAATTTCTGTTGGTATGAGACAGCAGATCCTGCTAACTTCCTCGCTCCGTCACTGATTAAAGCATCCTTTTCGACTATACTGTTTTCGGGGCAGACAAGTAATGCCATAGACTCCCCGCTCCGTCACTGATTAAAGCATCCTTTTCGACAATACTGTTTGCGGGGCAGACAAGTAATGCCATAGACTCCCGTCCCTCTCTGATTAAAGAATTAAAATTGTAATCAAATGTATGAGACGTAGGGAGTAGTAAACTAGAGAAGTATCAAAAACTTTTGATTAAAAATTTGACTTTTCATTGCTAGGGGGCAGCAGACCCCGCCAGGCTTCTCGTTTTGCCACTGATTGATGCATCTTCTACAGGAGTATAGTTTTCGTGGTATAGATGGTTGATCAAAGGAACAATTCAACTTTTGGTCTTCCTATTAGTCTATTATACCTTATAAATTTGTCATCCACTTCCATTGCTATGTCATATACTTGAGTTGTTTGTTTCCTTTTTTCTGCTCTTTTTTTAAAACCAAGTTAAGTATGCGAGTTATTGGTTTTGATCTTTGGTGTTTTCTCGAGTAGCAGTAGTAATTTTTGTATCTCTGAAATTTCAGCCTTTCTGCTTGTGAATGTCTCTTCTGAAGATGATTTCCAGCTCTGTGAGAGTGTTGTAAATAAATGGGCAACTTCGCAATTAAATCATGAATTCAAAGAAGATAAGCATACACTCCGTGACCTTTTGTTTTTCTTGCACATACCAAGGACGGGAGGACGAACTTATTTTCACTGGTACATGCTTATGCATTTTACCCTTTGTTAGATTTTTTTTTAATTTTTTAGTGTCCGTCGGTTGAACGACATTTATTGCAATGTCTATTCCTCTCCTTGCAGTTTCTTGAAGAAGCTGTATTCTACTCAGTTGGAGTGCCCTCGTTCTTATGATAAATTGCGGTTCAACCCAAGGTATGAATACAAACATTTTTTTCATCGGCATTTTTCTGTAATTTTGTGTTGCCTCATTTCATGTGTAGTTTCAATGACACTAGAAAAAGGCTACTTTGGGTTACCTGTTTTCTTTGCTGTTTTCTGTGTCATAGCTGATGGCAATATCTCATGATATTCATATTTTTTTGTTTTGACTTAGAATACTGCCATTTATGGGCTCATGGCCCCAATAGTCTAGTCAATAGTGATTCATAGCCATTGCTAAGCTTCCTAATCCACTTCATAAGTAAGGTTTTGTTCCAACTTAGAATTTCCGTTATCTCATAACTTAAAACTCAATCCACCCTTCTCTTCTAGGCGTACAATCTTTATCTCGTCATGTCCAAATATATAATATATATACTGTGCTCACGAGTGCATCCCCACAAAAACTGCTTGCACATTTGATCAGTACCCCTGACAATGGCTTTTAGAAGCACGGAAAGTTTTCCATACCAATAACTAACTGTTATCAAGCTAGTCCGCCCTGCGTGAGAGAGTTGTTGATTAGCCAAGTGGAAAAGCTTATGCTTGATCTTAAGCGAGAAGCACGTGGTACACTTCAAAAGTGATTTTGAATTCAAAGAGAGGCCCAGCTATTTAAAGGTGAAATGACTCTTGGTAAACCCTGGAGTCAAAACAAATTTTTCATCAGACTCCTGTAATGCAACAGCAGTCACAGATTGAAGATCTCCCCTCATAAGCACAAGGAGATTGTCAGAAAACAAGAGGTGAGTCAACCGTATTCTGGAGCATTTAAGATGATAGAAAAATAGGTAATAACATTAGTCTAAGCTTTCCTTAGTTTTGCCTAGCTGCTGCCCGGTGTCTTTTATTCTCCAACCTAGTCTTGCAGGTGCCATCTGCAATAAGAAATCACTTTAAGCTGTTGTGGATTATTCCATTTAAGTTGTCTTCAATATCATTGGTTCGGCAAGAGAGCTTTCCTTTGCAATGTGACTTAAACTAAACCACTTTAGTGCTAAACTGGTCAGAGGTACTAGAAGCGGATATAATCTGTGTGTATTAGTCTGTATTATTAATAGTGCTGTTATTAATTATTACCTGATCACTTACTCAAGTAAATGGATTCAGAATATCCTCCTTTTCGTCCATCGTTCTTTGCTCACCTTTCCTTAGTCCATTCTGCTGCAGGAAATTTCATCGAGTTCCATATGATGCCTAAAGTTATCCAGAATATTTCAAAACTTTGTCTTATTATCTCTGTAGATTCAGTCATATAAAAGAAACTTTCTATGTGTGGCCTTATATAATTGTGTATATCAACATCAAGCAAAACATCAAGCTTTCCTTGATTGGTTAAACTTGTGTCCCTTTCTGTTATTGTCAGTTTAAGACAGCTGAGATATTGTTGAAACGAATATTATTGTAGTTTTTGCACTCTTCTTTTGATGCTTCCGCATGCAGGTTTATTATGCTTGTTCTCTCGGCATATCATTTATATATCTTATTTGCAGGAAAGCAAACTGCAGGTTATTAGTTACTCATGATGATTATAGCATGATGTCAAAGCTGCCCAAGGAAAAAACATCAGTCGTGACAATATTAAGGAATCCCGTTGATCGCGTATTCAGTACATATGAATTCTCAATTGAGGTAGCTGCTAGATTTTTGGTGCATTCTAATTTAACTTCAATAACACAATTGGCGAGACGTCTACGAAAGAAAAGCAATGCAGTTAGCACTCTAGATATATGGCCATGGAAATATTTGGTTCCATGGATGAGGGAAGACCTGTTTGCTAGGGTATGGATTCACTGATATTTCTTCCTTCATTTATTTCCCTTTTTGTGTGGTACTATTGTTCACTGGTATACCGTTTATCCCGAGCAATTTTTCGTCCTGTAATTTTGAAGTCCGGCCAGAATTACATTTAATAAGTTGGAATGCACCTCTTTTGTGTGCCATACATCCATGCAAACTTCCAAATTTCATGCACTATGATAAATTTTTCTTGTTTGGGGCTCTCTTTTGAGTTCAACAGCCTATCTTTTCTCATCATTGCCGTTGTGCCTTCAAAGGGTCTAATTCTCTAACAGAATGAGGGGTTGGACCTAAGTGGCCCTTTCCCTTAAAATTATTGATACTATGCAACCAACCATTGAAAACAGGATGATCAGCTGTTAATTTTATGTACAGAGGATTCAAAATCCTTCATACTTGGTGATTTTATCAAAAAGCTGAAATAACAAGAAATATTTGGCTCCATCAAAATGGAGGGTAAAAGACTATATGACCATCTTTCATATTATAAATTTTTTTTTTTTTTATTTGGTATGTCTTTTTCATCTTCTATGTGTAATTTGCGTCTTTGTTTGAAATTGATTTAGGCTGGACTGACAAAGAAATTCATTTTAGGAATTTGTGACCAGGATCATTTTTGTAGAGACACCTTTCACTTTTATGTGATGATAAGCATTGAGAGTGGATGGGTAGCAGTTTTTTAAATATTACTCCCTCTATCCCACATTCCCACTTATATACTCCCATCTAACTTTGCAGTCTCCAAACTGTTGCTTTGACCTATTTTTTTCCCCATTTATTATTACTTCTATTTGTTGAAGATATAGTTTTGTGAAAGACTTCTTAGCAATAACTGTAAATTGTTAAGTATCTAAAATCATATCCTAAATTTCTACGTTAACATATCCGATGTCAAAGTTTGCAACTTTGACCTTGAAGAGGCAAATGGGAAGATAAAAGTGGGATACAAGAGTATTAAAGTGGATTTGTAGTTTAATCAGGGATTTCATTGTAAGAAAGTCATATGGAGTACCATAAAGGCATAAACATAGTCAGAATTAATAAATATAAAGACGCAGAATTTTTCTGTGATGATGCACTTACTTTTTAGTGACGCTTATGGGCAATGGCAACGGTGTATTACGTCATCACAGTTTGTGCCTATATGACCTGCCTTTTTCTGAGCATGTGTGGCTTAGTTCGCGCCTTGGATGAGGCACTAGCCAAAACGCCTCGGTGCATTTTAGGTGTGCCTTTTAGACAGCGCTCACCTAACAAGGCTAACTAGTACGCACTTTCCATATCTTTTAGATATGGCTCACTATTTCTTTTCACCATTATTCCCAACTTTACTCCTTGCCATGTTTAGAGTTTAACCAACTTAAAAACTCCTAAAAAGGCTATTGTTGCCAAAAAATTTATTTGGAATTACAAATTTTTATTATCAAAAATAGGGCGCCTCGCGTCCAAAAGGCGTGCGCCTTCGCCTTCGCCTTGCGCATTGCGACTCATCGCCTCGGCCCCGTAGCGCCTTGTTGTGCCATGCGCATTTTCTAAATAAGATGTGTGGTGAATGTTGTCTGCAGTTGAAAACCCATCGAACATATCTGTGGAATGTTTACCCAACGGAAATCATATAGCCTAAAAAGATTTGAAAATGCGTTACATAGAGGTTCGCCTCTTTTGAAGATATTTATGCCACCTTAACTTTGCAGAGAGATGCTAGGATTCTTAAGAAGCAGAATCATGTTGGGCATAATGATTCATATGACATGGAAGATATGGCTATGCCACTGCACCAGTACATCAACGATCCAATAGCTTTGGACATTGTTCACAATGGCGCGACTTTTCAGGTTGACCTATCCTTGTTAAGATTTGCATCTTAAGTAAGCGTTTAGGTTTGCAAATTCACGTGTTTTGCTTCCTAAAGTTTCCCCCCATTATTATGGGGTTTTTGTCTCTAGATAATTATTTAAGCTACTTTTGTTTGTAATTGAATTTTCTTATCCTATGATTTATTTTCTTTACATACTTTCTCTGTTACAGCAGATAGTATACGTTTGCTTTTTGCTCTATTTTTTAGGAATGACAATGACAGTGGGCGTTACATCTAGAGATGGAAGTGGGCACGCGGGCCGGCATGCCCGAACATGGCCCATGGCCCATTTTAGCACGACGCAGGAATGACACGGCCCGAACACGGCACGCAATGGGCCGTGCCTGTGTCAAAGTTTGAGAAAAAAAGACCATGCCTAGGCAGTAGGCACGGCACGGCCCACATGGGGCACGCCACACTTTGGCATGATCGGGCACGCTTAAAATACAAATAAATAAGGCTAAAGAGGGGGAATTGGCACGACACGGCACGCCATGGGCAGTAGGCCGTGCCTGGGCAGCCATTTCCATTTCACTGGCACGGCACGGCACGAACCCACTTTCTCGTGGCGAGGCCGTGCCGGCACGAGGCACAGCCCGGCACAACCCACTTCCATCTCTACTTCCATCTACCTCCTACCTTATTGCCTTAGTCCCAACCTCTACCCACTTGACTCTCTTCCTCATGCTTTATTTTGCTCTTCTGCACTCCAACTACGGACTACCAGGGATGACTGCTATATCACTTCCAAAAAGACAACCTCTAGACCACACATGCTCCTTCTCTGCCCACCTTGCGCACCATCTGATAACCACTTCTCAATCCATTTTTTCACACCTTACTAGACATCTACCTGTTACCTTAGTGCCCTTAGTCCTGACCTCTACCCACGTGGCTCTCTTCCTCATGCCTCAGTTTGCTCTTCTGCATTCCCAACTACTGACTACCAGAGATGACTGGTAGTGGTGGAAGTTTAAGGGGAGAGATTCATGAAGTTGGGTAGTGGCGGATGCAGGGTTAAGCAATGGCATGGCTGAGGTGGTTGGTATCGGGCTGTCAGTGTGATGTAGGCTGGAGTCTGGTTGTGATCTGGTTTGTAGTCATGCCTGTAGTCTGGTGGTCGGGCTTGGGTAGTGGAGGCGGAGTTGTGGTGGGCAATGGGCATGTATGGAGTCGGGTGGTAGGGGTGGCCGGAGTCGGTGGTTGGGAAGTTTGTTGATGGGCATGGCTGGCGCCAGGTGGTTAGGGCTGGAGTGACGGTATCTGGGGTAGTGCTGCCGTGCTGGAGAGGATTTGTTGTGTTGACGTGGGCAAGGGAGTTTAATAGGCGGGGTTTGTCAAAATAAAGCTTAGGGTATGTTGGTCATTATATGACCACATGTTGTCCAAATAAAGAAATGAATATAATCAAATGGACCAGCCCAAAATAGAAAACTTATATTATCTATTGGAACAGAGGAAGTAGTTTCTTAAACTAAAAATGCTTGCATGTTTACAATTTATGCAACCCCATTATCAATCAATTAATTATGTCTTTGCATCCTTATGCATCATATTCTCTCCTATTCTCTAAGATCTTCCACATTTGTTTTGGACAAAAAATTAGTGGTATGATAGACATGTGGATGTTAATGAAAGTAAGAGAGAATGTGGGGTCACAAATTATTATAACCACAAATGATACACAAATAAAGAAAGTGAAACATCTCTGTGAATTTGTCGTTTTAGGAAATGTGTAAGATCAGAAAATAGGAGGGAGTATAAAATACAGTGGTTTAAGACATTTAAGAGTGGACACTTCTTACTTTTACATTCATATTTACAGCTTGTACTGCATATAATAAGCCTTAGTATGCTAGATCAAAATACTGCTATGAGCCTATGATCATGGACCAGGGGTTGCAATGTTGTATATATTGGACATAAGATGAGAGATAATCAACTAAGGTGGTTAGGCCATGTAAGACTGTACCAAGTGAGCCATCACGGCTTGACGAATGTGGAAGTGATGAGATTGAGGGGTAGGTAAAGTGGTAAACATTGATATGGAGGTTGAAAGTGTCAAGTGTCTACCCGAGTTCTATGAAAAATAGTGTTGACTTGGGTTTAAATAAATTACTCCCTCTTTTACAATGTTCCTCCAATTTACTTTATCAGAGCCCATGGTATCAGAGCCCATGGTAAAAAGACCTGGGCATAAAAGAAAAAGAAAAAAAAAAACTGGGCCAAGAAATCGCAACCGTTAAAGAATAACACGGTTTGCTTGACAGCTGGAAGAGAGGCCAGAAAGCCCCCCAGTCTGATTTAAAGTGGGCTCACATGTGACGGGGAGTGTGAAGAAACCCAATTGTTCACATGTGAGTGTAATCCCACATTGAGAAAAGAGGGGAGAGTTTACCACTTTATAAGGCAATGGGCTATTCCTTCTATCGCCAATTGGTTTTAGAGTGGAACCCCCTTGGGTTTATAAAGTGGACCCTCTCTCCTCAGTACGGGTTGGACCCAGGCCCGACTATGACATTTAGGTCACGGTCTCTTAGGCGACATTGACACTTTGACCTTCGTTTTATCCACTTGTATATTATAATTACCCGTTGAAAATAACTCTTTATGGAAGATCTTTTTATGACAATTGTAACTATGTAATAATTGTATTATGAAATTATATAGTTTGTAGTTTATTCATATACATGGTCAAAGCTCTAAAACCTTGACATCGAAACGCTAAATGGGAGGAACATGTGTAAAAGAGGGAGTATTTTTTTTCACAATATTTTTAATTACTTTTTCCTCTTATTTTCTATACTTATTTTCGCATAACGTTTATGCTTAACTTTCTTCGAAAGGTTTCCCTCATTTCTTTATCTTTGATATTTTTCTTAGTTCTCCATACTTTTTTTTCCCTTTGTGCTTCATTACCATGTTTGTCCTTTTCTCCATTTCTCTAACCCTCCATTGACACTTCCATGCCGAAGATCATCTTTTACTTACTCCTAATCATTTAGAGACTAACATTTTGTTTGGATAATGGAATTTGGAGGAAAAGGGATGGAAAAGCATTTAGAGAGGGGGCAATTTCTTTTGTTTGGATAAAAAATGTACGTGGAGAGATATGGATGGGAGGGAAAGTGGATCCCTCCATTTGCCTCCTACAAGGCAAATTATTTCCCTTCCAACAAAAGGAAAGATAGATGGAAATGACTTTTTCCCTCCATTCCCCTCTCTTCCCTCCCTTTCCTTCCATTTTGTATCCAAACAAAGCCTAAGGTTATGGTGTTGGTGCTGCCATTGTATTGTGGATCAAGTTATGCAAGTTAGAGTGGCTCATAGAGGAGGCATGAGCATGAATGAAAAGCGATTTCATTGAAAAAAAAAACAACTTTCCTTAAGGGGTTTGTTTTGATAGACTCTCAACATTAAGGGCTATTATGCATTTTACAAAACTGAAATAGTCGGTATAATACCTTTCTATATATCTAGGATGGTACACAGAACTACAGAAGTGCTCCCTCTATCTCATAATAAAATCCACACCCTCCTGACAGAGAAATTAAACGATATTGATTAGGGGTCGGGTATGTTGGTTGGCACAAATAGAGATTACGGGGATATAGGTTGGACCGTGGGAACAATATGAGAATTCTTGTAAAATAGTGAGAGGGGGTATGCAAGGGCACATTGAGTAGTATTTCTTATAGATTTGATGTTTTCACCACGACAAATTATGCAACTGAAAATAATTAAAGCTAAGTGTGAATGTTATTGTGAGATCGCTTAAAATATATAGTGTGAGCCTCATCGTGAGACGGTCTATGATTAAAAGTGTTAACTTTGCTCTAATACACAGGTACTATTTACAACTTAAAATTGTTAATGTGACCTGAGTTTGCAAATGAAGTAATTCTGAATCTAGCAATTCTCCAGGAGTCCAGGCTGTAATGTCTATGAATGGGGAGTTTGGAGTTGCCCTTGCATTCAGTATCAATTTAATTATTTGGCTCTAACAAGAGATCCGCTCCTGGAGGTTCTAATTCAGCTTCATTTGGCCAGATACTTATCTATCCATGTTGCTTGTGTTTTCCATGTTCTTATTCACTTCATATCGAACTTCTATCCCTGGACTCTGGCTGATCGATCTAGACCATTTTCAGATTGCAGGACTGACAAATAACTCCTATATAGCAGAGTCACATGAAGTTCGTGCCTGTATCCGAAAGCATCCTGCTCTGGGCGATTCTGTGCTTGATGTGGCAAAGGTAACTGTAACATTAGAACTTGCTATGTCATTTTATAAAGCTTGCCAATTCCTTTGGGCTTAATATCTTACTCTAATATTCTAGAGGAGGTTGGATCATATGTTGTATGTTGGACTGACCGAAGACCACAAAGAATCAGCAACTGCATTTGCACACGTGGTTGGTGCACAGGTCATATCTCAGTTAGTAGGATCAAATTCGAGCATGTCCCATCTTGCTACTAATTTAACCGGTCAGTTACGCTGATACTTCCTCCAATTCACAAATAGTTTACATTTTTCTTTGTTTGATTGATTCATAAGTTACCTACTGTTTTTGTTGGTTACCCTTTAGCTGTTTAACAGCCTTGTTCTAATTTTAAAGAGTAAGTGGGCTACTTGCCTTTTTGCTTTACTTTTGCAGTTTTGCACCGCTTTTGGGTTCATTTCGTGTAATTAACCCGCTTTTACTGTCACCCATTTTTTCTATTGGTTTCCTTCACTGTTGTGTCCTTGTTGTAAAGGGAATATATTTGTGGCTAGGTGGGTGTATATTCTTACGTCTCTTCTAGTACTTCAAATTGGTGTGCATTGCTGTTTATTTTTGCTACAGATTTTGACCTGTGTAGGGATGAGGCCTACAGAGATCTTAAATTGCGTTTTGCTGATGTATAAGAAACTGGCATCAGATCTAAAAAAGGAATATATTAAATTAACGAGGCAATGCCTGCAATGAAATGGCCGCCATTTTTTATGTGCTTTGTAAGAAAGATGCCACCTATATATTTTTGTAAGTTGTCCTAACACCACCCTTAGTTTTAAAAAGCACGCCTTAGATGAGGTGCTAGCCAAAATGCCTCGATGCATTTTAGGTGCGCCTTTTAGACAACGCTCGCTTAACAAGACACGCTAGTACACACGTTCCATATCTTTTTCATCTAGATCTTCAATTATGCCATTTCTTTTCCCCATTATTCCTAAACTTCACTCTTTTGCATTTTAGCCAACATGTAATCTCCTAAAAAAGGTATTGCTGCCCAAAATTTGAACTGGAAAATTACAAAGTTGTCACTAAAAATAAGGCGCCTCGCATCCAAAAGGCGTGCGCCTTCGCCTTGTGCTTTACGCCTCGTCGCCTCGACCTCTTATCCCCCCTTCAAACTAACACACCACCTTTTTACATCTATATAAATTTTAACAAAGGAAGATGCAGTTGCCTCTGGTGCTGTTTTTCATCCCATCAAATTGCTTAACCAAAGTTACTAACTTATTTTGACAAGAATGTGGTAGTGTGGGTGTCGGTGAGGGGTTTCCTTATGTGTCTTCTGGAGTAAGTGTTGAGAAGACGTTGGCCTAACTTGACAGAAATCTTAAATCGAGAAAAATACTAAAGAAAAAAAAATCTTACATCTATTCATTAGGTTTTTGTGTTCTTGGGTATAGTAAGAGGATGGCTGGTGTCAGTTTTACAATGTAGAAAGGGGCTGAAAAGGGAGGATCTAACTGAGTTTGCCAAAAAAAAACGTAGAACTGTATATTTAGTAGCTGTTTGGGTTCTTAGGGTAAGATGATGGCTGGGCCCAGTCTTACAATGTAGAAAGGGCTGAAAAGGGAGGATTTAATTGAGTTTGCCAAGAACTAAGAACTGTATGCTTAGTATCGGACTATGACATGCAACTTACCTGCTTGTCAAATTTTATGTTTTGCTATTTCGAGTTGTTCTTACACTGGCTTACTAATGCTACAGAGCAGAACTCTCCTTTTACAGAACTTGATTCAGAAAATGGCTTTAAGGTTAGTCACTATGTTAATTTTAATACTCGAAGTAAAGGACACTTGGTTCTAGTACTCTCATGTCTTAGTGTTGCCTCCATTGCAGAATAGCCAAAATGGTGATATTCCAAGTGGAAGACTTTTAGCTGAAAATACCAACAATGAAGATACCGGCAATAGTGTAAGCTTATTTGTTGAGACATTGCTGACCTCATAATAAGATTTTTCTAATCACATTCAACTTCGTATAACCCCATGTCCCTCCGTTCCTATAATTTTTCTTCACTGTTTGGTCATTGATATGTGCCCCCTATTATTTATTTCAGAAGATGACTGTTAAAAAACTTATGGAATCTTATGAAGTCTGCATAAGTGGTTTGCGAAAGTCTCAGTCACATCGGCGAGTGAATTCTTTGTCGAGAATTTCCCCTGTTAACTTTACAAAGGAGGTATTATATTTGTGTACCTTTTCCTTTACAGATCCGAACATTATAGCCATGTGAATTTGGTGTCTCTGCCTCATTTCCTTGTCATTCAAAATCATATTATATGTTGTTGCAATCAGGGTTACTGCTTTCGTAGTACGGTTGATTCAGATACAGTAGACTTATTACAACGAACATAATACGGTAATTCGTAATAATGCGCTTGATTTTATCAAAGATTAAAATACAGAAAATAACTAATCATATAGTACGATTAATTAATCCCAGCTTACTATACTTTATTACTCCTCCTTCGCATAATAATTTTCCCTATCTCACTTTAATAGTCGAAGTTAAAACCAATATTAGAGCCTTAATCGCATAATGATTTACGATGGGCTGACATTATTCATTCTTTGGAATGATCTTTCTATTTTAAAGAAAGAAAGATAGAAAATACAAATCAGTAACAATACTCTTTCAAAGTGAAAATAAAAAATTAATGTTTGATAAATCTTAAAAAGTAAACAAAGCCGTTAAAATAAATATCTCAAAAGTAAATAAATTATATTTAAAATAAATAAGCAGTTAAAACAACAAAAAAAATACTAAAAAGAACAAGTCAAGAAATACAACTTCATCATTCTTATGAATCATTCCCCCTCCATAATGTTTTCTCCATCACCATACATTCTTCAATCCCAAGAAACTCGTATGATTTTCAATCACCTTCATCCATTTTTTTGGGTTTTTCTTCTACCCTTGCCAACATCACCATTCCCATTTCCCGGTGTTCGAGCCTTATATAATAGGTCTCCTTTTCACATGGCCAAACTATCTGAACCGATTCTCTATCATCTTGTCCTCCTTTGGCGCCACTCTCACCTTCTCCCCTCCCTAATCACCTCATTTCTAAGTCAATCCTTCCTTGTATGGCAGTACATCCACCGTAGAGTATGCATCTTTTGAACGTGACAACTGATGTTTCACATCCCAATGCTCCTAGCCGTATTGTAGTGCAGGCGTAATTGTTATGCGATAGAATTTAGTCTGAGGCATGGCGTTTTTACATAAAACCTTGCGGCACTTCTCTATTTCAGTCAAATAAGTGAAATTAATAAAAATTAGGGTTATTTCATGGGAATAATCCAACCTAAGGCCCTCCTTCTTATATTAATCCAACCTATGTTTTAACCAATATTAATCTAACCTATTCACTCATTTTTCCCAAAATACACTAGCCCCAATCATTACCTGTTTTCACCGGTGAATCTTAAATTTTAGTGGGTTACCTTCCTCTTATTTAACTCCTCCATCTTCTTTCTTCCATCCTCTTCGCTCAGCTTCTTCTTTCTTCTTTCTTATCTTCAACTGTCCACAGGAGATCTGGCAATAGACCATGTTGGAGTTAAGGCCAAAGACCTCATTTCCTCTGTCTTATTCCCCATTCTTAATCCTCACTTCTCCAAAATATAAATATTCTTCAAATACCATCACTTTCTGAACAATCAAATCCTAACCCTCATTTCCTGGAGTACAAGTAGACCTGTCAAAACTGACCCGACCCGATAAGGCTGACCCGAGACCCGAAAGCGACCCGGAATTGCCTGACCCGAGGATGACCCGAAACCCGAATTGACCCGACCCGACCCAGACCCGACCCTAACCTTAACTAACCCGAAAGAGACCCGACCCAAAATAACCCGACCCGAAACCACCGACCTACACACGACCCGATTTGAAATGACCTTAAATGACCCAATTTATTGTGATTAGGGGTGACAATGAGACGAGACGGCCCACGTGCAGCTCAAGCTCGGCTTGGTCCAAGTCGGCCCGTGCCAATTTGCCTCGACCCAGGCTTGACTCGAACACTAACTTGATCATTTTGACCTGAAAATGGCCTAAATAAATCGGATATGTATCTAAAATAACCCGACCCAAAATGACTCATACCCGAAATGACCCAGACCCGAAGTGACCCAAACCCGAAACTGACCCAAACCCGAAAGCGACCCGACCCGACCCGACCCGGAAGATTGAGCAAACCCGAGATGACCCGACCCATATTGACCCGACCCAAACCCGACCCGTTTGACCCATTTGCCAGGTCTAAGTACAAGTGTACAACCCACAACAAAATTCACACATAAAAAATTAAACAATATACATACAATAACTTCTGCAGATAACTCCAACCAACCCACAAGTAATTAAATTCTATAAATATGAAATTTACATTTTGACCCTTAATTATTTACAACATAAACATGTGAAATTTAACAATTCAGAAGAAAAATGATTAAGAAAGTAACCACTTACAAGGTACACTGTTAGTGGCATCAATAACAAAGAAATCTTTTAAGTAATGTACGAGTATATATGCATATATGCACGAGTATATATGTATTTGGTATGTTGACTCCGTCTTAAACTTAAGACGGATAGCGACCGTCTTAAATGAGATTTGTGACATTATAAAGGATTTGAAAAGTGAGATAAAATTTTGAGGGGAAACAGGGAGAAACCCACTTCACTGAATATTTCTGGGAAATCTGATGATTGTTTGTTTCGTTAGCACAACGGGAAACTAAAAAAAAAGGCGTCCACTTAATAATTGTAATTTTATTTGCAGTTAATGCGAAATAATTGACGAGTGACTGTGAGGAGTAGTTTATTTAGATAATAGATCTGTCATTTCAAAATTACATAAGTAAAGGGTTAACCTGTTCAACAGGTAACCCTTCTCCTAGTGTATTTTGGGAAAAATGAGTGAATAGGTTAGATTAATATGGGTTATTACATAGGTTGGATTAATATAAGAAGGATAGCCTTAGGTTGGATTATTCTCATGAAATAACCCTAAAAATTAAATCATGATAAAATATTTACTTTCATCATAAAAAAGTCTTTTACAAAGAATATTTTTGAAAGAAAAAAGTGTATATAAATGCAGAAAACTCGTGCAAAACCAAATGAGAAGTTTTTTTTGGGATGGAGGGAGTATATTTTTGCTTTTCTCTACGTGTTTTGTTGTGTTAGCAACTTATATTAATTTGATTATTTTAGCGAACTCAAAACGAATGGGGCCGAATCGATTCGTTTACTTGGAAATGAAGCGCGAATTGATATAGACAAATCGCGATTTGTAGGGTAGGGCGAATTAGGTTACGCTGGTTGCATTAATCACGATACGATTTCCATACTTTATTGAACACTTTAGTGACTTAATCGAATAATTTAACAAACAAAAAAGTTCATCTTGAACTTCTACATTTTCGATACTCATTTTCAAACCTCTTCCCCCTATTTTGTATATTTCATCCAAAGACCATTTTTGCCAAAAATAAGACATTTTTGTAGAATATCAATCCTGGAATATTTCATAAAGTCAATATTTGTAATATCGTGATTGTTATTGGTTAAAAAGAATGTCTTATTTTCCAAAAAAATGGCTTTGGTGGGAGGGTAGGAAGAAATGTTTGGGGAGAGTAATTTTGAAAATAACCTACAGAAGATCGGAATTTCAAAACCGAGACATAGGAACGATAAGAGGAATAAAATAACTCTAAGCTGAAGTAATGTATGGATAAAGCTTCAAAATACCTAAAGAGTTCGACATGAAATATATTGTAATGCAATCGTACCGAGCATGATCCCTATTTTCTCGCATATGCATCAGCCTTTGATGCATTGTAGTAATGTTGTAACTCTTTCGGCCGAAAGCTTGACTAGCTTAGTTAGCTTATAGTGCTTTTGAGGTTAGTTTGTGAAATATTAGTTATGTATGTGAAGCTAACACTGACATTTCAAACCACTGCAGGCACGCCTTCAGGTACCTGAATCAGTCATTAAGCAGATTATAGTTCTTAATAGGCTTGATATGGAGCTTTATAAGTATGCTCAGAACCTCTTTTCCCAGCAACATACAAACACAGTTCAGAAGCTGGTGAGTGATTTTAAGTTGATTTTTTCTCTGATATATTTAGCCGCAAAATGGTTCCTGTTTTTGATGCTCTTATGAATAGGTTGCCAGACGGTGATTAAAATTTGAATTCTGCACATTTTCAATGGTTCAAAATTTAAGTATTTCCATTAGCCTTTTTGGGAACCGGGATCTGGATCACCAGGATAATCTTAGTCTTGGGAGTTGCCATAAATCAGATACTAAGGTTTGGGGGGTGCATTAGAATCTGGAATTGGAGCCAGCAAAATCCTTAGTTAAAGGTAATTCGGACAGTTTAAAAATCATTACCAACCTCTACCACTCTTCTCTACCACTCTCAAATCGGACCGCCCTCCAAGTTTTGTCTCCTTTTTCACTTAAATTTGAAGGGTCAATTAGTTTGCAAAAAATCATCTACCTGAGATTTGGAAGAATCAATTTGCAGTTTGGTTCCATGGCTAGTTTAGTAGTTTGTTCAGCAATTTGAGAACATTTTAAGTGCAGTTTTTATGAGATGGGAATTGTATTCTATGTACTAAGCAATTTTTATGAGATTGAGGAATTCGTTGGTGCGGAATTTGGTAGGCCCATGATGGATTCTAGTCACAGTTATAAACTTTTTTTTATCTCATTGCTGACTTTTCGAGTTAGGTAATATTTTGACATCCATTTCTGCATACCTTTTAGTCTTTTACTGTCAGGGATCTATCAACCCGGGGTCTTATCCTGACCAACTTATTGGTATATGTATGTCTAACATGCAATACTGCTTGCAGTATTGTGAACTAATTAATGAAGTTAGAATCTCAATCACATGCGTTAGGTAGGGCTGAGCAAAAATATACGGTACGATTTTAATATACGGATACGATACGGTATACGGTTTTAATTACACGGATTTCCGGGTACACGATACGAATTTCCGGGTATACGATACGGTTTTTTAAAAAACCGTACCGGGTCCGGGTCGGGGAAAATCAAAACCGGGTATACGGTTTTGACCCGGTTTTAATTAAAAATAACCAAAAAAAGGTTGTATGTAAAATTTTGTTTTCTATTTTGACTATATGGGTGAAATTTTGAGCACCAATCATTTTATGTGAAACTTGTAATATACGCAACTCACTTTATCAGTAACAAATTTCTGTGTGAAATTTTGCAAATTTGTATTTTGCTATTTTACCTACTGACTTTGCAAGTAATTGTGTTTTGTAATAATGATCATAGTGGATTATATAAGCATCTTATTTGTTGGTCGTTACTAATGCTGTGGACTCGATTTCCAGGTTTGTGCATTATCAATTAAACCGGATCCGGGTATACGGTTTTCGGGTACCCGGTTTAACCGGGTATACGAAAACCGGGTACCCGGTTAAACCGGGTCGAATCCGGGTTCTACTTTTTGGCCTTCCAAAAACCGGGTACCCGATACGGTTATTAAAACCGTATCGGGTACCCGGTTTTGCTCACCCCTAGCGTTAGGTGATGTACTAATGTACTCACAATATAGAGTACGTTAAAATTGAAATTATCATGTTTCCCAAACATGGTTTCTGCGATTCTGCCTTTTGATCCTCAAACCTGTATTTAAGAGTCCCAGGTTTCCAAACCTATTTCAATTTCCGATTTTCAAATCCCAATTTCCCATCAGGGATTTGAAATGAGAATCTAGCGTACGGGTTGCTCTGTCAAGTAAATCTAATCATGAAGAGTCAAGTTTTTTTTATGTTGTGATGCCAGTTTGGTTTTCTCCTTACGTGTGTCAAAGCTCACCGAACGAGTCAGTCATCAACAAGTAATCTAAGTTGATAATTTATGTTTTTGATGCTTTTATTGCATCCTTATTAGCTTCTCTGTTAAGAGTCACAACTCTCATGCGATAATTGCTTCTAGTGGAAATTAAAATTATTTCATTAGTATCTTTCATCCCCCAAAGCTACCAAAAAACTCCTTGAAAGTTATTTTTACCTGCTAATGCATGAATGTGCTTCGAATTCTGGTATAGCAATGTTTTATCGTAATTTCATGCTTGCAACTATGTTCTAAGTTCCCCCATCATTCAAGATGCAGGAGAGTGAAGGGATCATCGCAGTTAACTCATTTTCCAGCCCACCTTGGAAAGATATTTCATTAGTCGTGGCAATTGTTTTGGTGGTTCTGGCTCTGTGTGTATGTTTAAACGCAAGAAGAAGAACGTTTAAAATTAAGGTATGATGTGCATTGATGTGCAGCCAACTTAGATTTCTTCTAATACTTGCGGCTGATTTAGATTTGTATGATGTATGTTTTGCCCTCTCTTTCTCTTGTGATTTGTATGACTGAGTTAGGGGAATTGAAACAGCGGTTATTAAGTGTGGTGTCACTCATAGTGCTTCTGTATTTTTTTTTTTGGGTTTTTCTACGGAGTACCCCTCAACTGTTGACTTTTCAAAGTGGTATCCTTGCGTTTTTCAATTTATCACGTGTCACATTCATGCATTAGCAGGTAAAAATAACTAATGTCTAATCCGTTAGTGTCACACCTCAACTCATCATGCATTAGTGTAATCAAACAGTTTAGACGTGTCACACCTCTTCCCATTAGTGTCTGGTCCGTCAAGTTTAGACGTTTTGTGCTTATGTGGCTTGATGAGTTGGACTACTAATGTAGAAAGTGTTATGTATGGGCTAAATATGACTTCCTCTACACTAAGTTCGATCACATCCTCTATATATTAAAACACAAACATTTCCTCCATTTCTATGAAGCCACGTCATCCACTTTTAATTTTAGAAAAGTAGGGATATTTCTTAACTGCCATCATCAAGATTCGAGACCTCCACTTCCCCCTCTTTTAAATTACTTGCACAATTATTTACTGAATTCTTTTATTGCTTACAAATATTGCTTATTGATTTTCTTCAATTATGATACAAATGTCAGTCGTGATTACCAATTAAAAGTTGAGTACGGTAGATTTTTGTTAGATAGTAGTTAATTAATTATAATATGAGGTTAATAAAGAGAAGCGATAAATTATACGGGTTGGATGTGAATAAGACAACTTTTACATAAGATCGTCAGAGTAAGACGAGTCCAAATAAGAATAGCCCACAAACAAATTCTATCATCATTTTGACGACACGATCTTTTAGAATCAAAGTTTTCAATAATTTTATGATAATATTTTACAAGCAAACCCCGTTCATTGTAATACTTTATCAATTTAAGTACATTGTAATATTTTGATAATACATTTTCGTTGATTTTTTTCACTACAAAAAGAGTCACTTGCGATGGGCGTAAATTGTCACAAAAAAAGACTGAGTTTGAGACGGGAGTAGGCTTTTTGCGACGGAATCTTTGAGTTTTGCGACGAGGAATATGACGCAACGTTTTTTGGGATTTCGCGTTTTTCTTTTTTATGCGTGCGGGAAAATGCCTACAACGGATTATTCGTGTTTGCGACGGAATTTCCATCGCAAAATTGTCCGACATCAACAAAATATGTCAGACTTCTTATGTTTGCACTTGTGTCTTTGATTGAATCTGCGACTTCAGAATTGACGCGGTAATGGATATGCGATAGTGACATGTGTACATCTTAATTAATTCAACCGCTAATGTAGTTTATAGCGAATTTTTTTAATATTTTAAATTTGATTACATTTGATATGTTATTTATAAATTTTGTTTGACGATTATTATTGTTTAGTATGTGAAATCCTCATAGTTGAACTTTTATATATATAATACTATATATTTAGTTCAATATATATTACTTCTTATAACAAGATTATGTATCAAACCCGTGCAATTTTGCACTGGGTTAAAACTAGTTTCATTTTAGTACCCTTCACCTTATCATTCCCCTGCTTCTTAATTCTTAAACATAACAATAAAGATAGGTACAAATAGCACAAGAAATTGCAACTTGCTCTAAAACTGCAACTATTTCAAGTCTCCATCAAATTTATTCTTCAATTCAACTTAGTCTTCATTATTACCTTTCTAGATGAGACTTCATCAACTTCATTTCCACTTGAAATCTTAAACACTCTTATTAAAATGACTTGCCCTTATCCAAGCCACATTACAAACTTGGTCACTTTTAAGACACTTGAAATATGCTTTCCTTTGATTGTTGGTAGATCCGGAGATCTTAATGACAGTATTTTTGCAACAACGGGTACAAGCTTGAGTTCTAAATTAAAGACCTGCAATGGGAGTGTTTCTCCAACATGTCGAATAAGACATCATTATTTGGTGGAATAATGTACAAATAAGATTTATAGGATAGAGAAAGAAGTATAAAAGAAGGGGAATAAATGAAGAATGAGGAAGTAATATATAAATAAGAGATTTGAGGAAAATTAAAACTAGCAAAAATTGGGGAATTTTTCTGAAAAAACGGAGGGAATACAAAGTTAGAGCATAGTGAGCATAAGTAATCCAACTCATCAATGCAAACTAAGCATTTAACGTCCAAACTTGACGGAAATAATTTTAATGGGCACGTTTAAGGACAACTAATAGAGTTTAGGGGTACAAGTGGGGAATTGAAAAACGCAATGGTACCACTTAAAAAAGTCAATAGTTAAGGGGTACCCCATAGAAAAACCTTTTTTTTAAAAAAATGAATAAGAAAACTTGATCCATCCTCCGTATTTCATCCTTTTGAATGAGCTAGGCGAGTTGAAGCCATGGACTTTGAAACCAACTCGAAAGAGCTAGAACAAGATTATCCAATTGAAGCCATAAATTCAACGATTTTGTTGGCCTCGCAAAAGCAATGTTTAACTACTACTTCCTCAATGAAATGAATATCAAATGGAGTTGATGGCACATATATCAACTTCGATTATTAAATGCGAAACTCCTAAAGATTTTCTAGCTAGAATACCTTTTTTTAGCGTAAGAGGGTCTGCTACAAAAATGTTATTAGATCCACATGTTTTAGGTTAATAAAAAATGACGTTACCATTATAATTTCTAAGAGCGTATCCTAAAGCAACTTATTTCGATTTAGGGATTAGTTATGATAAGAGAAGAAGGAATCGCGTCTAATTTTGGATATGGCAAAAAAAAAATTGACTGGTAATCCGCCACAAATTCCGCCACAGGTCAAATTTGTGACGGGTTACCCGTCACACGTTTGACTTTTAGTGACCCACTTCGTAACACCCCATATAACAAGGTGCCTTACAAGACCCCCTTAGCACATGAGAGTGCTACCATCTCGGTTACCCGAGGTAGTAACATCACAACAAGCAAAAGAGAAATGACATATATTTAATAAGTTTATGTGTCAATACAAAATCCCAAATAGATGGCATACCATCTGACCAATAAGTATACTCCATACTGAAATTGTGATAACAATAACTAGCAATGTTCAACATAATTAAAAGACTACTAATGTGCACGACTCCAAAACCGACACGCGGAAGCTAGACATAATCAGGTTATCCAATCCTCGATCCCAACGCAAGCTAACGATTACCTGCGATCACCTGCGATCACCTGCTCACCATTCCCCAATGGATCACAGCAGTTTTGTAAAACAATAACGGGGTGAGTATTCGAATATACCGACTAACGTATAAGATAAGTACAAGGCAAAAGAAACCGGAGGGCCACCGTAGCGGTTACCTCAGTAGACTCGGGTTACCGGCCTGCTCTACACAACCACATATTGACCCTGGACTGCAGCCACATGCTTTGAACTTCAATCTCGCCATAGCAAGATAAACCCAGATCATTAATGTGCACATCCCCCATGTAGCGGGATAACTACGGGGGCAAACTCGAGGTGTGATCCATCTCTCAACGGAATCACCTAAACCATAGTAACCATCACCAATAATTCTAACTCCATCATTGTCACAACAGTGAGCATCATCAATAACTCCAACTCCATCAACATCAATATCACAATCACAATCATGACATATAATAAATCAACAATCTCATGTTATCAATTAACAATGCAAATACTGAGTAGGGAAAACCCTACGTTATAGAAAATTCCGATTAGCAAACAAAGCAATCAAAAGTATTATTCTACGAAGTCCCCTCCTATAAAAATCATAATTATACCATCAACATCATAATCCCCTCTTCCCAACTCAATTAGGGTAACCAATATAACAATAATTAATCATAACCAATCATAACCAAAGATACTTACCAAAGTAATTAATCGATGACGAAACCGGATGAATCCGCACGATATAATGAAAGGTTTCGTGAGGACTTCTTAGAGGATTTTAGAGTTAGGGTTTGTAATGGAGAAGCGTAAAAGTAGTTTATGAAATCAACTCCTCCTATTAACCTTTAATCATCCGTCTGACTAATCCACGATTTCCGTCGTACTCGGTCGAGTACGACTTACTCGGCCGAGTGCTGATATCACTCGGCCGAGTACACGAGATCATAACATTGCCAAAGACACCAGCCAAAATCACTCGGTCAAGTAGCCTCTACTCGGCCGAGTACCATATGTACTCGGTCGAGTAAGCTCTACTCGGCCGAGCCCCCTATACACAGAAATACGGAGTATTACAGTCTTCCCTCCTTATGAACGAACTTCGTTCTTGAAGTTCACAACTCATACTCCTACCATACAAACACTCTCCACTAACTAACTATCAACACAAGACACGACACCACAACAATAACACATATGCTCAGTATATGTCACAAAACATAACACAACACAACACCTAACTCATAATAACACATATGACACACATCTGGCACAAATGCTAATCCATTAATGACCACCAACATACCCAAGAGAGAACTAGCCAAAATGAAAATGCAACTACCTCCTTCCTTCCTAAAAACAAGGTTACGTCCTCGTAACCGAACATACCTCTTCAAACAGATGCAGGTACTTCTCCTTCATTGCAGCTTCAGTCTCCCAAGTTGCTTCCTCCACGTTATGGTTAGACCATAACACTTTTAGTAGCGTCGTCTCTTCATTCCTGGTCTTGCGCACCTTTCAGTCCAAGATCTCCTTTGGCACTTCAACATAAGTGAGTGCCTCATCTAGCTCGATAGTCTCAGTCTCAAGAACATGAGACGGGTCACTCTATGTACTTCCTCAGCTGCGAAACATGGAATACATTATGGACCCGATCAAGAGTAGGTGGTAAGGCCAACCGATAAGCCACCTCTCCAATCCGATCCAAAATCTCATAGGGACCTATGAATTTATGGCTCAGCTTGCCCCTCTTTCCAAATATCATCACCCCACGCATATGTGACACCTTTAAAAGAACTTTGTCACCCACCTGGAACTCAACATCCCGACGATGAAGATCCGCATGGCTCTTCTGACGATCATGTGTTGCCTTCATCTTCTGTCGAATCAACTTCACTTGTTCTATCATGTCCTGAACCATCTGGGGTCCAAGAACTACTGCCTCTACACTAACGTCGATATACTAGGCCTAATGTATCCCTTGTCCAGTAACTCATTCAACTACTTCTTTAACTCTTCAAGCTCCTTTGGACCCGTGCAATACGGGGCCTTAGAAATCGCTCCCTTACCCGGCTTCAACTCCAAACTAAAATCCACATCTCTCTTTGGAGGTAATCCCGATATCTCATCCGGAAAAACATCATCAAACTCACTCACCACTTCGATATGGTCTCATGTCGGCTCCTCAACTCGGGTATCCCTCACATAACACAAGATCATAAGATAACCCTTCCTCAGGTACGTCTTCAAGGTAATAGCTGCTATCAACTTCACCTTAGGCTTCACCACAAACCCTCGGTATGACACTCTAACTCTTTTCGGACCTCTCAACGACACCTTCTTCTGATGACAGTCTATATTGCTGTGTATCTACCCAACCAATCCATCCCGACAATTACCTCGAATCCGTCTAGCGGAAACTCAAACAAGTCAACAAGGAAGTCAACCTCCCCCACAATCATGGATACCCCTCTATACAGCCTAGTACAAGATACAGATTCTCTAGAAGGTATAAATATCTCATCACTTACAGACTCACTACCTCTCAATCCCAACGATACAACATTACTCTTGGAAATGAAAGAATGGGTTGCCCCTGAATCAAATAACACAAACGAATGAACATTATTAACAAGAAAAGTACCAATAACCACCTGAGCATCCATCTCTCCTGCTTGCTTCCCCATAGCGAACAGTTTACCACTGTTCTTCTGGCCACCACCTTCAACTGTACTCGCTGATGTTGTAGTCTTCGAAGCCGAACTCTGGTTCTGCCCATTGTTGTTGTTGTTGGTGGTGGTTGTGTTGTTGTTCTGCCTCTAATAATCACCAAAGCGATTGTAGCCGCTGCCGGTCCCACTCTGACCTCCCTTCCGATTCCAAGAACCAGCAGGCCGATTACTAGCCATGCTCTGCGAGTAGCTCTGCTGATATGAGGGTTGATAACCCTCACCTCCCCATGATGATGGACACTCGAATCTCTTGTGGCCCACACTGCCACAACCATAACATTCGGCCCAGAAGCCTCACTAGCAGCTCTACCACCATTTCCTCCGGATTGCTGTCCTCCATGGTAGCCACCACCACCAGAATAGGATCTGGTATGTGAATAGTTGCCCTTCTTCTAGATAGGTAGAGCTGCCTCCAACCTCACTTGTCGCCTTTATCTTCCCACCTTCCATTGCCTCTCTAGCCTCTTTGGTCATAACTGCCAATCTCTCAGCTTGACCCGCCTTCTCGTAAGCCTCCTTAAGATCATCAACCACCGGCACTTTGGTAGCTTATTCATGACTTTATACAACAATCCCTTCAAGAACTTCTCAGTTATATAATTTTGACTCCACTGCATCTCATCGACATAGCTTGCCAACTCCGTGAACTTGTTGTAGTACTCTGTCACGGTCATCTCCTCAGTCATTCGAAAGATCTCAAATTTGGACCTCAGCTTCCCTCTCACATGCTCGGGAACGAGCTCCAGCCTCATCTCTGCTTGAAGTCTCTCCAAGGCATCCCCGCTTCTCCTTCATTCACATAGTACTCCTTCATGGCTCCCCTGTCCCTGAACCACCACTTTCTCGCATGACCCCTCAGGTAGACCTGGCAAAAGCAACCTGACCCGAAAAGCTGACCCGAGGCCCGAAACTAACCCGAGTTGCAAAACCCGAATATAACCCAAAACCCGAATTAACCCGATCCGACCCGAACTTGACGCGAAGTGCGTCGACCCAAAACTGACCCGACGACCCGAAATAACCCAACCTGAAACCAGTAACCCGAAAAAATATAACTCTAATTGAACAAAAAAGACTTGAAATGACTATATGCACCTTTTTTTTTCTTAATTATTGACCCGAAAATGACCCGGACCCGAAATAACCCGACCCGTTGACCCGAAACTGACCCGAAAATCACCTGAAACCCAAAACAACCCTACCCGACCCGAACTAACCCGATAATATGAGAGACCCAAACTGGCCCAATCCGATTGATCCGTTTTCCAGGTCTACCCTCAGGTAGAACGCGGCTTGCTCCACGAATAGGTTTGCTGGACAGTCGACGACCTCAAAGATACTCTCCATTTCGCGGTGCAAGTCATCTAGTATAAGCGGCGTACAGGTACCCTCGAAGGTAGTGGATCGGTGGTGACGAGCGATGGCAGTGCTAATTGTAGTAGCATTAACTACCACCACCCGGTTACCACCCACATTCTTAAGGGCTTCACTGAACGCCGTATTCTGTTCGACGAGTCTGGCAACCTCTTCAGCATTGTACTTTGCAGTTGCAGCTGACGCACTGGCTCTTGTAGCAGCCATGGTATCTTCAATAAGAATGGCAAACGAAAGCACAAGCCTACGGCCCGAAAACGGACGGCGGTCTTGACATAAAAACACTCGGTCGAGTGCAACAAGCCACTCGGCCGAGTCGACCTTACTTGATCGATTACTACAGGCACTAGTAGAAAAAACCCCTATCGTGACACAACTATTGTGGCGGTTCTAACAAAGAACAACGCAAACCATAGTTAATAAACTATTTGTGGCGGTTTCAATTAAGAAACGATACAATAAAATAAACCATTTATGGCGGTTTCAATTAAAAACCGCCGTTAAAAAGATTTTGTGGCGGTTTTATTTATAACCGAAGTGAAAATGGTGCGACGGTTGTATCTATGAACCGCCATTATATAGCTTTTGTGGCGGTCTTATTTAGAACTGACATGAAAAGCTTTGTGACGGTTACATTTATAATTCGCGACTATATAACTTTTTGGTCGGTTTATATTGTCAAACTCAATTATTGTTTCTCAGTCAAATTTGTCCACAACCCTGACTTCCCTGGAGGTCTTTCGGATCTACACTCTCTCCACGGTCGTCCACCATGCCATTTGGCTAACGTCGTGCAGTCTCGTCATCACCATCTCCGCTACTTCTATTTAGCGCTACATCTATGTCTGCCACTGCTTCGAAACACGCTGCTGGTATAATTCGAAACCCTAGATTTAATAATCTTTCGTTTAATCTAATTCAAACTCTAATTCATCATCTCTATACTCGAAACTCTAATTATTTTTTATTTTAATCTAACTTGATTGTTTAGATGATATAAAGTTGGCGGTAAAATTGCTCGACACTTACCCTTAGTTCCTGTCATCATCTTTTAATTTTTTTTCTATTGAATTTTGTTGTTGGCAGGTGTTGCCTGTAATCCGTGTTCTAGTATGTAATTAACTTTTTGTGTTTTTTCATTGAATTTTGTTATTTACAAGCGTTGTCATTCATGAACACTATTATTAACTGTCTAACTGCTACTTAGATCGATTAATAACTTTAGCAATTTTTCTTGCTCTCATATAACAGCTTCGTAATGGTTCCTCACATCAACGAACTGTGGCAAAATTGGATTCAAATGAGGGTACCTTTGTGCTGCATTATGAGATGGCCATGGTAGTATAGTTTAGTCTTTTCCGGAATTACTGTTATTCTGTCTGACACTTGTGTTTTTTTTGGCATGACCGGTCACTGATAGTCGGCACATTCTATTTGAATCGACAATAAGGCTAAGCATGGTGCCTAATACATATGGGCTGTGATATCTACCTTATGTCCTTGCTTTGCTTTTTAGTTCATTGCATGCCCTGGACAATTAGACGCCTTAGCTATAACATAGATTCAGATAGATGTACCAAATCTTAATCTTATTATTGATGGAAGTTGGTACGTGATGTACATGTAAGTTTCTTAAACTCGATATTAGACACTTCTAATATCATTATACATTTAGTTTACTCTTAAACTAAATAAATCTTATGCATGCATAACAAAAGAATTAGAAGAAAGAATTTCCTTACATTGATTATATGGAAATGGGCACAATATTTGAACTCCTTTCAAATATTGATCTTGAGCTAGTAAGATGAGGATGAATTCCAAGTTTCAAAGTAGAAACTCTCCAATTAGTTGCACCCAAGACTACCCTTAATCTCTACAAGATAATACTAACCTAGTATTAAATGTAGTAACCCTTTAAAATGATCTAATAACTCTTAATACTACACTAGTATATTATTAGAGAATATGAACTCTAAGTATTATGTAAACTTCTTAAGTTTAGTGAGATGTTAGAGAGAAGTAGTGATTTTGCATGTATGAAAAATATATGAGATAGTATAGAATAAATAAGAGGAAAAACAAGCCCTCTTTTGGCTTGGGAGAACCGGTCACACAACACCCCACATGGGTGGGGTGTTGTCATTTTCACATTGTTCTTCACAATGTAAGGTTGAGTGGATGGATTCTTGTAGTAATGATTTGTTCTAGTTCTTAATTAGAATAAAATACAAACTAAAATCATACCCACCAACACCACAAAAACCGGTGCACCCATGTAATATGGGTGTCCATTTTATTTTTGCAATTTGTCATTTGTCACAAGTGTGACATATGACATGTAACATGTAATTAGGCTTATAAATGTACATTTAACAAATTTAAATGCAATTTCATAACAAATAAATTAGACTTAACATTTTAAGTCACATTTTATAATTACATGTAAATACAATGGGTCCTCTCATATTTGGTTAAAATAATCTACAACAGTTTGTAATTATAATCGACCAATTTTACTTATCTCAAATGTTTCATAAACATAATGCATTCTTAGTAATATAACAATTAATATTACCAAAAATGAATCTTATTTAATCATATTAAAATAAGATATATTTCTCACTCACAGTTTAAACTTGGTTCATTTTAAGGGATTAATTAATCTGTATCATTATACAATTAATTAATGTACATGATTAGGGGATTGTCCTTTAGGTGTGACCTCAAGGGATCAACTGATCACCACTGTCATACGACAGTAACGTCAAACTCAATTGAGCCAATCGTTACCGATTTATGTTGACCAGTTGACTATAATATTCATCATCCCTTTGTATTCTTATTATTGAGATTTAATTATGTGATCGCACTATTGTTGAGGACATTTACTCCAACAGTACAGCGGTACAAGTACTCATTTAATGAAGCGTAATCATCTCTTTTAGTTTGTTTTTAGGTTAACATCAAAGTTGTAACATGTTAGATAATAGTTCATATGATTTAGGTCGTATTCTTCAGTTTTTTGGTTTCACATAAAGGATATGGAAAGAAGAGAGGAATTCAAGGGCACTTCTACAATATAGATTGTATGTTATATACTTCCTCCCTTCAACTCCACTCTACCACTTTCATGTTTGCACACTATTCATGAGTCGGCATCTTATTGCAATTTTCTCTCAACATATAAGTGAAAATATATTCATGTGTGATCTTGTTTGATTCGTTTTTACGAGTACATTATTAATATCCAACTTTTATAATTTTTGCAAACACGTAGCTAACGATATTTACCGCGTAAAACACGTCTCGGCAAACGTGAAAAAATAATTTGGTTGAGTGGAGTTGAATGGAGTAAGTAATACTCTGTAGGATTTACCATTGAGATAGAGTAAGTTGTCATACAATATGTTTCTAGCTAATGTCATAAAAAACTAGGCTAGTTTTCCTTATGTTACTCTTTATTTTGCATCTAACTTTAGTATTCTTTTTCACATCTTTTTTTACTCATTACTTTGTTGTAGGAACATCAATCTTATTGAACATGTGTATGTGGTAGAACATATTCATTCAGTATTACACATTGTCACTATTCAATTTTCATATATTAGTATGTGTTTCTTATGAAGTTAGTGCATTTGAAATGATAATGCTTATCATAAGGTAGACTGAAAATTCTTTGTTTACAATATTTTAGGTTGATTCTCATTAAAGTTGTACATTTATTAATATATTTAAGGTTCATTTTCTAACTATTGGTTTTGTTAAATGTATCATTGCAGATAGAAGAATGTCAATTGACGAGATGAAGGATATTAAGAGGTGTAGGCTATGAAATGTTTAGGGAATATGTAATGTTCATTAGTCTATTAACTAAGTTGTAAATGTGATTATTTATACACTTGAATGTATAACTTTTGAACACGGCATTATTGTTGTGGCAGATGGTATGCAAGTTTTTTGGTTGATGGTTGCATTCTTGTGTTCATATTGTTTTGTTCATTTTGATATGCGGATTAATTGTCAAACTAATACGACGTTGCTACGAAATAAATTCAGGTAGCGATTTTTTTTTTATAAAAAAGTACCATCTTTGATAGCGGTTCTCGAGTTAGAAACGCCACAATAGATAAGTTATAGTGGCGGTTCTAAAGTAAAACCTCCACTATAGATAAGCTATGGTGGCGGTTCTTAAGTAAGAACTGCTACCGTAGATAGGCTATCGTGGCGGTTTTACAACCGACGCAAAGTATATACGACGTCGTGATATACGACGGACCCTAAACCTTTAAAAACCGCAACAAAAGGTCATTTAGAACCGCCATTGTAGGGGTTTTTCTACTAGTGAGGTACTCGGTCGAGTACACCAAATACAGGATTCCAGGTAAACATTCAGAGTTCCTTACTCGATCGAGTCCAAAAGGCACTCGGTCGAGTCACACATACTCGGTCGTGTGTCAACATACAATCGGTTGAGTGACACATACTCGATCGAGTTTAAACATACACTCGGTCGAGTGATCTAGATCATTTGTTCACAATATATAGGGACTTATACTCGGTCGAGTCATAATGGTACTCGGTCGAGTCTCTCATACTCGGACGAGTGTCACTATGCGCTCAATCGAGTCACAATAGTTCTAACCATACAGCAATTACTCATGCATACTTATATACATACCAATTCATACCAAATTCTCATGTTCGCATATATGATTCAGTTCACATTAACCACATCCATATTCACATATAGTACATGCTTTCATGCAACATATTCATGTACCCATGCTCATTAATAATAACATATTAGCATGCCAAAAATCGTCACTTTCATATACAATTTATTTCATGTAAGCTCATCTTATACCATCTTCTTTCATGGGCAATATATAAGCATCTCATAATTCATGAAATTTCACATCTCATCACATCATTAACACCATTCTCATGTGATAACACACGCCACAAACATTACCCTACTCCATTCCACATTACCTCCATATCACATATTCTCAACGTGAATATACAACATCAATTATACATAACGCCCTGACACCTCCCATGGTCACCAAGTAAGAGTTATAGGGGCAAGAATACGATTCTAGGTTATCTCCCGAATCCTTGCGGTAGCTCCCTATGACTCCTAACCGGGTTTATTTTATTAAACACTCCTAGTTTATTAGGTTCATCGGTTTTAGGTTCCAAACTCGATTGCTTTGATACCACTTTGTAACACCCTCACATACCAAGGTGCCTTACAAGACATGTTGGAGTGAGTGTCCTCAACAATAATGCGATCACTTAATTAAACTGTTGGAGTAGGTGTCCTCCACAATAGTGCGCCACATAATAAATCTTATTATGGAATATAATTGGGATATTTATTGACTATATATATGATTAGTCAGTTGATTAACGTAAATCAATAACGGTTGGATGACTAGAGTTTGGCGTTATTGTCGTTTGACGGCGGTGATCAACTGATCCCTTTCGGTCACACCTAAAGGATGAAATCCAAATAGTAACTAATTATTTGTATACGATACAGTTAATTAGTACATTACATATATTCGATATGTACGAGAGTTAATTGTTAGAAATTGAGTTAAGAACTCAAATTCGATTAAACTTATTTTTCAATTATGCGATAATTGACTAATAAATTTATATCTTATTTTAATACGATTAAATAAGATTTAACTTAGTAATTAATCGTTAAATTACTAAATTAGTTGAGGTTTTGAGATAGAGGTAATTAGTTAATTATATTTACAAGGAGTTGTAAAATAAATTAACTAAGCATTGTGGGACCCTTATATATTGATATAATGGTAAAATATTACTTAAAATGTTAAGTACATATTATTTATTTAATTGAGTCATATAATTGTTATATGATCAAATTAACACTTAATTATACAAGATAATTAACCATATGATCAATAAGTATTTGTGAGACAAATATCAAAAATCAAAATGGACCAAACTAGGCCATAATGGCCGGTTATATTGTAGTTACATGGTGATGATTGTTGTTCTTGTTTACACTCTTTAGTTACCAATTGAAAGTGACATAACAAGTAGAATACAATCATCACTTATACTACAACACTCCACCCTAATGCATGTGATTAAAATAAGCAAAATGAGAGCCGTGTGATGCTCATATGGACCGGCCATATTGCCTATAAAAGGGCAATATGGTTGATCATTTTATTTGTTCATTCATGCTTGTTTTCCTTACTTCTCTCAAAACTCATCTTCTCTCTAAAAACTCTCAAATACTAATATTTACTAAGTATTACTAGTGTAGTAATATAGCCATAATATTAGTAGTATAATATCTATCTTATTATCTAGTTAATAATAAGGGTCGATTATTTGGGTTCATCTTGGTGCAACTTGAAGGAGGTCTTCTAGTTTGGAGATTTCTTGTTCATCCATATTATTAGCTCAAGAACAACAAGAAGGTGTTCTTGTTGTGCCCATATTATTTCCATATCAATGTGAGGGAATTTCTTCTTTTATATAAATGTCTTTATATTTGCATGCATGTTACATAGATCATTAAATACTAAATTAACAAGTAATTTAGCAACTAATTAGAAGAGTCTAATTAAGGTCTATGGACTTTCATGTGGTATCAGAGCTAGCTTGTAGCATGCATGTTCATTTTGGACATTTTTTATTAAAGTTATAAGATAACTAATAAATCAAAGATTTTGAGTTAAAATACGATTCTGACAAATTTTTTTGGTGCATGTATACCTACTGACCTCAAAATGTTTGTGGTCAAATTTCGTGATTTTAGGGATTAATTTGCTATTTATTTTGATTTTTGGCGTTTAAACCGAGTTAACATGCATTTTATTAGTTAAAAGTTAACTAAAAATAGTTTCATGTTGATTCTGGACATGAAATTTTAATATGATCTCACATGCATTTCTTACATATTGTATGTAAAATTTCGTGACTTTTCCTTATGTATTGCATGTTCACTGATTTTTATACGATAAAAGTCGATAATATGAGATTATAATGTTCATAAAATTGAAACGTCCATTTATGGTCTTGAAATTTTTTTTTACATTTTACATTCTGATGTTTATACTCTTAGTGAAATTTCATAATTGTTTTCACTGTTTTACTATATCTAATGTTTTTTATTTGGTAAAACCATTAAATACAAAGCTATTTGTTCATAAAATTAATTTAAATTTTTTGAGCAAATGTTTTTTATTTTTATAGTTCCTGGTATTGTTACAGAATGTACAAAATTTTTTGTTTTCAAATTTTATGATGTTTATATTTTATTGTGGTTTTATTTCATAATTGTTATGATTAAACCGTAATATTTAGCAAATGAAATCAAATTGATCTAATTAATGACCAACAAAATTAGTAGTGACTAATTTTGAGTTCTAAATCAGTTTAGTTAATTAGTTTGAATTTAAGGATGTGAGATTTTTAAATGTTTGATATTGATTTTTAATGGTTAAAAAATCATGATCGGGAAAAAATCGAGTACAATGAGAATGACATGAATTTAGGGCGATTTGGCTATGAACTTTGCGCAATTTATGTTTTTGTATGGTTGAAGAAGGCATGTCATTTATTTAATAATTTATGCAAATTTTGTACCTAGTATGGCCTAGTTATTTTTAATCGTTATTACCCGTAATGTAAGGGAATAACGGTTTGGTTGTCATTTTATTGCGATCTCGTATCGCCGGTTTGTATAATTTAATAATTTTATTTTATAGAATAAATGTATAATAGGAATTTGTATATTTCTATATTTTGTAATTATTTTTATGAATACCGGTGGCTTCCTCAAGACGGTGCCATTTTGGAAGATGTTCCAAGTGAAGAGGCAAGGGGACGGAAGGGACCAAGGCGTTAGGTTCCGAATTTGTAACTATAGTTAATTTTGATTAGCTAGGTGGCCATACTAGGATTTTATTGTTGCTTGATTGCTTGCTTTATTTTCCGCTCATGCCAAAATCGTCACACATGCAGTTTATTTACCGTTATTGTCAATTCAACGTTATTCACAATTCACCGACTTAGTTCACTTATAGGGAATTAATAACTAAATTGACAAGATCTCTCGCATGTTTAAAAAATTGAGATTAGCCTTACCAATTAATAAACACCTATGAATCCCGTGTTCATTAGGGCTACCACGCTCGTGGGTCCCTTTTTACCTCGGGTAAGTAGGGTTATACGATCACAAGCTAAAATTGGATTGGACTCAACGAGATAAGCGTTATCTTGGGACTAGGAGATGGATTTAGTTGAAATCCGTCAACCAAGAGTTCTAAAGGTAGAATTAGTCAAGTAATGACTTACCATTTCTAGATAAAGGTAGCATGCGATGACTATTTTTATTTAAAAATGGGTCTTGGAATCATTTATATAATTTAGTGAGAGGACATTATATGAATGCTAAACTTGTTAAAATGTTTTTCATGTAAATTAACAATGAATGTTTATATATTTCTTTTTGTTGTAGTTACCATATTCGAATAATGTCGACATCATCAAACGTTGCAACCTTGGGTAAGGACTCATGGTTGAGATCCGTCATGGACAAGTGTGTCCTAAAGGATGACGGAAGTAACTTCGTTGAATGGGAGTCAACGATCAAGAGCGCCGCGTTATCCGATAACGTGCTTCGCTACTTGGTCGAAGAGCCCCCCACCGAACCCGCGCCAAGATCGTCCGCGGTGGTTCGGGCCGAATATGACCTTTATTTGAAGGTTGCAAATGACGTTAAGAATGTCTTGATTTGGTCAATCTAACCCAAACTCAAACTCCAATTGATATCTCTCAATGCATATGCGATATTCACGAGGATTATGTCGATGTTTTCGGAAGCCCCTCAAATTCTCCAATATGAGGCGGCTACGAAATTCTTTGACACCAAGCTTCAAAGGGGCCAAAAGGTTGGCCCACAAGTGCTCAAAATGGTTGAGCACGCGAACACCTTAGAGCGTCTAGGGTGCCCCCAAAATCCGAAGATTTGGTGGTGTGGTAAGGATCATTCATTCACTCTCACCTAAGGTTACCCAATTTAGGGTGTGAAACTGATAACTTGAATTTGGCTGTTATGGAACAGAGTTTTCCATGAACTCCATGCACTCCTCACACAAGCGGAGAGGGGAAATGGAGGTAGTGGGAGTGAACCAAGGAGTCTTTTCCATGAAAATGAAGAACATGAACCTTGGGGTGAGGAAGGACAAGGGAAAGGGTAAGACTCTTTTCAAGAAATCCGGCAAGGGAAAGGCAAAGGTCTTTTATAAGGCCAAGCCCAAAGTCAACAAACACGCGGAGGCGGAATGCTATTATTGTAATGGCAAAGGGCATTGGAAACGCAATTGCCCCAAGTACTTGAAAGACAAGAAAGACGGGTGTGTGACAACGTCAGGTAAAATTCTTTCATCACTCTATATGATAGATATTAACTTTGCTAGTACATCTTCTTGGGTATTTGATACCGGTTGTGGTTCTCACCTTTGTAATCATGTACAGGGGCTGAGGGACGTGCAAGCACTAGCCAAGGGTGACGTGGACCTGCGCATGGGAAATGGAGCTACGGTAGCCGCAGTTTCCGTGGGCACCTACGTTCTTCTTTTGCCTAATGGTTTAGAGTTGTATTTAAATAATTGCTATTATGTACCAACTCTTACCAAGATCATTATCTCCATTTCCGTGTTAGACATGGAAGGATTTTCATTTTGCATTAAGAACAACTGTTGTACTTTTGCTTTTAATGAAATGGTTTATGGCGAGGCCATTTCTATTGGAGGTATTTATGTTCTAGATATTGCAAAAAAGAGGTCTCCATGTAGAAAAAAAGAAGTTAAAACAGCTGAACTTAATCAACTACCTTTGGCATTGTCGTTAGGGAACATAAAGAACGCCGAATTACAAGAGAATTGTTTCATCTAAAGTACTCAAAACCATTTCGATTACGAATTTATGGGCGTGCGAAGTCTTGTTCGTCTAGCAAAGATGGACTCGTGCTCCTTTACGGGAAGAAAAGGGACCACGACCAAGTGAAGTATAGGACTTACATAAGGATGTATACGCTCAATGACTTATCCAAGCTAGAGGTAGTTATCACTACTTCATTACTTTTACCGACGACTTGAGTAGATATGGATATATCTACTTGATGAGGCATAAAAGTGATGCTTTTGAAAAATTCAAAGAATTTCAAAATGAAGTAGAAAACCAATTGAATAAAAAGATTAAAACCCTACGATCCGATCGTGGTGGTGAATACTTGAACAATGAATTTGATTCACACCTACAAGATTGTGGTATAGTATCACAATGGACTCCTCCTGGAACACCTCAATTAAACGGTGTATCCGAAAGGAGAAATCGAACTTTATTAGATATGGTTCGATCTATGATGAGTCTAACAGAGCTTCCTGATTATTTTTTGGGGTTTTGCTATCTTATCTGCAATATTTTCACTAAATCGAAGCCCGACTAAAGCGGCAAACAAGACTCCATATGAGATATGGACAGGAAAAGTCCCTTATTTGTCCTTTATGAGAATTTGGGGATGCGAGGCTTTTGTTAAGAATAAGTCTGACGATAAACTCGCACCCAAATCTGACAAATGTCGTTTTGTAGGATATCCAAAGGAATCACGTGCTTATTACTTCTACAATAAACACGAGGACAAAGTGTTTGTGTCTCGTGATGCAGTCTTTTTAGAAAATGATTTTATTTCTAAAAGACAGAGTGGGAGAAAATTTGAACTTGATGAAGTCCAAGAGCCACAAACCGAAAAGGACGACGAGGAAAACGTTCCCTCTTCGTCTGGTACGGTCATTATTCCTTCGGAACCTAGGAGGTCAAGCAGAATTAGTCATCAACCTGATAGATACCTTGGTATTATAGAGGAAGGTGATGACTATAATGTGTTACTTTTTGAAAGTAACGAACCTACTACCTACAAAGCAGCCATTTCTATTCCCGACTCAAAGCTATGGCTAGGAGCCATGCAATCCGAAATGGATTCTATGTACGACAATCAAGTATGGGACTTGGTTGATTTACCTAAGGAGGTACGACCTCTTCAGTGTAAGTGGATCTATAAGATCAAAAGTGGCATAGACAAACATAATGATGTTTATAAAGCTAGATTGGTGGCAAAAGGTTTCACCCAAGTTCATGGTCTTCACTATGACGAAACCTTCGCCCCAGTCGCCATGCTTCGATCCATAAGGATTATCTTAGCGGTTGCCGCATTTCATAATTATGAGATTTGGCAAATGGATGTCAAAACCGCCTTCTTGAATGGGATTCTAGAAGAGGAAGTGTACATGACACAACCTGAAGGTTTTGTGGATCCATCAAACCCTAAGAAGGTATGCAAACTTAAGAGATCCATCTATGGTCTTAAGCAAGCATCCAGGAGTTGGAATCATCGTTTCGATCATGTAATTAAACAAAATGGTTTCACTCGAAGTGTCGAGGAACCGTGTTTATACATGAATTTTAGTGGGAGTAAAGTAACTTTTCTAGTCTTGTATGTAGATGACATACTACTCATTGGGAATGATATTCCAATGCTCACTTCTGTAAAGGAGTGGCTAGGAATACATTTCCAAATGAAAGACTTAGGAGAGGCCCAGCGCATCTTAGGTATCCGGATCTATAGGGATAGATCTAAAAGGATACTAGCATTAAGTCAAGAGACTTATATTGATAAGATTCTTGATCGGTTCAACATGAAAGACTCTAAGAGAGGCTTTATTCCTATGGGAAGTGGGATCACTTTGAGCAAGTCAGAGTGCCCTACGAAAACCCGAGGAGATTGAACGCATGAAATTGATCCCTTACGCATCAGCTGTTGGATCAATCATGTATGCTATGATGTGCACTCGTCCCGACGTTGCATATGCTTTGAGCATGACAAGTCGTTACCAAGCAAATCCAGGTGAGAGTCACTAGATAGCCGTAAAGAACATCCTTAAGTACTTAAGAAGGACTAAGGATTCGTTCTTAGTGTTTGGAGGCGAGACTGAGTTACGTGTAAAGGGTTACACAGATGCCAGTTTCCAAACAGATAGGGATGATATGAAATCCCAATCCGGCTACGTTTATATGATGAATGGAGGAGCTGTTTGCTGGAAGAGTTTCAAGCAAAGCGTTACAGCTGATTCTACAACAGAAGCAGAGTACCTTGCAGCGTCTGAAGCTGCAAAGGAAGCTGTGTGGATTCGGCAATTTTTGGAAGGACTAACAGTAGTCCCTACTGCCAAAGATCCTATCACAATTTATTGTGATAACAGTGGGGCTATTTTTCAAGCAAAAGAGCCCAAGTCTAGTAACAAGTCTAGACATGTACTTAGGAAATATCAGGTAATTAGAGATTACGTGGACAGAAAGGAAATTGACATTTGTAAGGTTGGGACAGATGGCAACATTGCTGATCCTTTAACCAAGCCTTTATCAAAGGCTAAGCATGATGGTCATGTCGTCACAAGGGGATTGAGACGTGTGCCAGAATTCCTTTAGATTATGTAATATGTAATAATTGAATGTTGTATTAATTATTTCATATATGATAATGGCATTCATTGTTCGAGTTTTATTTTAAACTATTTTATTTAGTTTGACTAAATTTAATACTTTGTTTATCCGAATCGATTGTTGGACCCTATTCAAGTGAATAGGACGAACTTAGTATTTTGTCCCTAGTCCTCAATGAGGTGACGTCTCGAATGACTAGATTGTAAGTCGATCGATGGTTTGTTCAGCACCATGGGGTCATGGAGATGACTGGTCGTTTACATAGACAGACTGTATGACACTCTGTCGGACAGTGACATTGTAGAGACCTTTAAATCAATTATTTGATGCCTGGTCGTGGCAGGGTCTTCTATCTTATTCCTATAAGTCGATTCTTTTGACTGACGACCGTCTATCTGAGTCGGTGCAGTTTTCGATTGGTTTTGGTTGATGTTCTAGGTCGTGCCGTAAAAGGAGGCCGATGGACATCTTCTGGATCATGGTGATCTGCATCATACAGAGTAGATGGATCAACAGGAATGTCCACCCACGTTGGGTAAAAAACATCTTTAGGCCACTCGATGGAGAAGTTACTGTCCATGCGTGGCCACGCTCGAAAAGAGATCTATGGTAGATTTTTCCGGTCAGACAGTTACTCTCCGTATCGAGAAAACCACTCTAGATATAATCAATCGCAAGTGCGACCTGAAAGACACCTTGCGTTGAGTGGGAGATGTGATAAAGAGACAAGAGAATTGGTGACGCACACTTGTGTCCGACAAGTGGGAGATTGTTGGAGTAGGTGTCCTCCACAATAGTGCGCCACATAATAAATCTTATTAAGGAATATAATTGGGATATTTATTGACTATATATATGATTAGTCATTTGATTAACGTAAATCAATAACGGTTGGCTGACTAGAGTTTGACGTTATTGTCGTTTGACGGCGGTGATCAACTGATCCCTTTCGGTCACACCTAAAGGATGAAATCCAAATAGTAACTAATTATTTGTATACGATACATTTAATTAGTACATTACATATATTCGATATGTACGAGAGTTAATTATTAGAAATTGAGTTAAGAACTCAAATTCGATTAAACTTATTTTTCAATTATGCGATAATTGACTAATAAGTTTATATCTTATTTTAATACGATTAAATAAGATTTAACTTAGTAATTAATCGTTAAATTACTAATTAGTTGGTTTTTGAGATAGAGGTAATTAGTTAATTATTTTTAAGGAGTTGTAATAAATTAACTAGCAGTTTGTGACCCATTATTATTGATATAATGGTAACAAAATTACTTAAATGTTTAAGTACATATTATTTATTTAATATATTGATTCCTATAATTTTTAATATGACAAATTAACACTTAATTATACAACTACTTAACCATATGGATCACTAAGTATTTGTGAAACAAATAATCAAAACTCATAATGGCACCAACTAGGCCATAATGGCCGGTTATATTGTAGTTACATGGTGATGATTTTTGTTCTTGTTTACACTCTTTAGTTACTAAATGAAAGTGACATAACAAGTAGAATATAATCATCACTTATACTACAACACTTCACCCTAATGCATGTGATTAAAATAAGCCAAATGAGAGCCTTGTAGAGCTCACCATGACCGGCCATATTGCCTATAAAAGGGCAATATGGTTGATCATTTTATTTGTTCATTTTATGCTTGTTTTCTTACTTCTCTCAAAAACCTCATCTTCTCATCAAAACTCTTAAATACTAATATTTACTAAGTATTACTAGTGTGTAATATAGTTCATAATATTAGTAGTATAATATCTATCTTTTATCAATTTAATAATAAGGGTAGATCATTTGGGTTAATCTTGGTGCAACTTAGAGTAGATCTTCTACTTTGGAGATTATTTGTGTTCATCCATATTATTAGCTCAAGAACAACAAGAAGGTGGTCTTGTTGTGCCCATATTATTTCCATATCAATGTGAGGAAATTTCTTCTTTTATATAAATGTCTTTATATTTGCATGCATGTTACATAGATCATTAAATACTAAATTAACAAGTAATTTAGCAACTAATTAGAGGAGTCTAATTAAGGTCTATGGACTTTCAGATGCAACATCACTGAAAGATCTTGATCAAAAACTTTATTGCACTTGATGTGATCATTCTTCAACAATTTATATCGAAAACCGTTAATTCGTTAGCATAAGGATGGAGAACAATAAAAAAATATAAGCCTTAATGTCCATTTATCAGAATTCATATAAAGATCTAAAGATGTAAAAAATAATAGAAAGGCAAAATAAAACTTGAACAAATTACATAATTTCTGTCAAAAACAATGTTACGGCTACATATTTCCTTACAAAAATTAATTAAAGAAAAAAAATGAGTGGAAATTAAACAACTTACCTATACCTGCCACTCAAAAAAGACAAACACTCTATATTTTTGGATCTCTCAAAAAACTTACACAACATGAAATGTAAATAATATACAATTCAATAAATAAGTTTACCATTGATATATATATTTTTTTTGTCAAAAACCCATATACATACTTGTACCTTATTCTTCATCAAATTTCTTTTTTTTCCCCATAAATTTATACCCAAGAGTCAATATTTAAAAGAACAAATATCTCAAAACCTATAAGACAAATCATTATATTAATATAGAAAAATCAAGGGCTTAAACGAAATAATAGTGTTACTTATATATGATTTTATGGTGATGGGAGATACTAAATATTTAAACATAAACTTAATATAATTACAATTTTGCATAGATTACACAACTGAATTCAGTCACTTAGGAGGATCTTATATGAAAAAGGATTGACAAAAGAAGTAACTTCTAACATAAAGCAAAGGGTTGAAAACAAACTATGCCATTGAAACCTGAAAAAACACAACAAAATAAAGAACTTAGATTTAATTTACAATTATAAACGTAATTACCTATCAAAAAATAAATCGTTAGCATCAAGAATGTACACATAAAACATTTCTTATGTATCACATACATATGTAGACATAAAAAAATGTCTCACATTATTAAAATGGAGTCATAAGTCAAATGTTGACTTACGGGAAATTTATCGTCTTGAAAATGGGTCGGTGGATTTTAGCCCGAAACAAGTATGGCAGTGTTCAGTCCGTCTTTTCAAAAATATAAAATCGATCCACTAGGAAAATGAGTGTGCTATATTTTTGATACAAAGTATGAGACGTAAATGATAATTTATTGGACTCAAGCCCACAAGACAAAGGTGGATAAGTCCAAAAATATATCAAAAGAAAAAATAAAAATAAAAAAACTGGTGAGAAGTGCATGCATGCATGTGGGATCAAACAAAGGAAATACTTGGTCAATAACAACATTAGGTTTGTTCCACTAAAAGTGGAAAATATGCATGAGATTATGAAGTCAACGGGAAGCATGGGAAGCAGTGGCAATATTTGTTAGTTCGCATTTAGTTGCACCGTAACAGGACTCTTATACATAAAGAGAGAAAACCCTCTCATTAGACACGAATCTCCACAAAAAAACTCAAAGCCCTCTATACAAAAATCATCTCTACAAAAAATTCTCTCCTCAGAGAAACTTAGAGAAAAACAGAAGATGTTCATTTCTAGTCATATAGATTTGAATATTAAATTACTTTTAGATCCAACATCAAGCATCCGTTGCCGTCAGTTTGAAGAGGAGCAAATCCAATTTGTCAAAGAAGAATCAAGTCTTCAAATCAAGACCCTCCTACATATTTAATTTGCGGAAATTGAATCAGTAGAATAAATAGAGATTGTACCCGAAATTCTTTGATTAATAAAATTATTATTTTGTTTCACTATTTTGTGTTTTTTCTATTGTTATTTACAGATTAACACGAATTTGTTGTTACAAATTTGGCACGCTCGGTGGGACTACTCTACTACTCATCTCTTTTTCCGCACAATCAAATTTTGCAACACTAATTTCAATGGCTTCCAAAAAGATATCCGCCATGTCGAAGAGGATGACATCCAAATCTGATGACGAAAGCATAACCCGTCACGATGCATCTCTCGACAGATCCTCTATCAATGTTTCCACAAGGAGCAGGACCGGGTCCATCCTCATCCGTACCGCTGCAGCGAAACTCCGTTCTGCATCCGTGCCTACGAGGCCCCGCAAATCTAACGTCATCGTCAATGCTTCCAAGGAGTCATATGGTGCCGGCGATTCTAGGCCATTTGATTACCATGTGTTTGGTTTTCTTCCTCGCGTTCAAGTCAACAACCCTCAGTTTGTTTCGTCAACATTTCGAGAGATGGTGTCTGGCGCTTTTGAGAATATGAGAATTCACAATAACCCGTTGTTCAAGCCATTCACCGTAGAGGGTAGCCACAGTAGCACCGATTCATCTCCGTCGTCACCACAAAGGCGTAACCAGGAGATGTCAAGCCAAGAATCATATTCCTTCGTGGCGCCTGTCATGGTTATTGAGAGCGGCAATATGGAGGAACAACTCAGCAAAATGGAAACCATTCTTGACGAACTCAAGAAGGATAACGAAGAAAAAACCAAAGAGATCGCCGCTTTGACGAAAAAGTTGGAGAAGCGACCCGCGTCGTCTTTTCAAAGTGGTGATAGTGATGACGCCAGTGACGATGATGATGGTCGTGACAAGGGTAACTCATTTACCGCTAAAGACGTCCAAAAGATGATCGCGGAGGCCTTCAAAAATCAGTTTGATGGAAACTTTAACTCCATTGGCAATCATCGTTACGTCAAGCCGTATAGTAAGAGAATTGACTGTATGAGGATGCCTCTCGGCTACCAACCGCCAAAGTTTCAACAGTTTGATAGAAAAGGAAACCCTAAGCAGCATATCGCCCATTTCATTGAAACTTGTAATACTGCCGGTACTGAGGGAGATCTCCTCGTCAAGCAATTCGTCCGATGTCTGAAGGGGATTGCTTTTGATTGGTACACGAATCTAAGCGCCGAGTCGATCAACAGTTTGGACGAGATGGAGAAAGAGTTCCTTAATTGCTTCTACAGTACCCGACGTATTGTAAGTATGACTGATGAACTCACTAACACGAAGCAATGGAAGGATGAACCCGTCATCGACTACATCAGTAGGTGGCGCGCGTTAAGCCTTGAATGTAAAGACCGCCTGTTGGAGACTTCTGCTGTTGAAATTTGCATCCACGGAATGAAGCTGGATCTAGTCTACATCCTCCAAGGCATCAAGCCAAGGACATTCCAAGATTTAGCTACTCGAGCTCATGACATGGAAATTACCATCGCTAGCCATGGAGGACGACTTTTCACTCATTTGGAATCAAACACGGAGAGAAAAGAGTTTAAGAAAAGAGACAAGGCGTTCAATAACACTTCAAATGAGGTTATGACAGTTTCTACTTCTAATCCGGTGAAAATCTCGGCTCGACCCAAAACAGACAAGAAGGTGGCGACGTACTCGAAAGATATGCACAAGCCACGACCAACTTTGAAAGAGCTTGAGAAGAAGACGTATCCTTTTCCGGATTCTGACCTAGCAGGGATGTTAGAGGATCTTTTGGAGAAAAAGGTAATTGAGCTTCCAGAGTCTAAACGACCAAATGAAGCTGGACGCACAACTGATCCGAAATATTGCCGATATCATAGGGTTGTAAGTCATCCAATTGAGAAATGCATAACCCTCAAAGAGAAAATAATGCAGTTGGCCGAGGATGAGAAGATTCTCTTGGATCTAGATGATGTCGCTGAATCCAATTGCACTGTGGCGCATGTGAATGTCGAAAGTGCTAAGTCATGCCCCGATTCTCCAAATAAAGAATTTGTAAGAATGATTCAGTTTGGAACATTTGAGCCAGCGGTCGTCGTCATTCCCGCAGAGCGTAAGTCTATCATGGCACCAACGTTTGTCGTTCAAAATCAAAAAGACGCCAATGAAGGGTGGACCCTTGTGACTAAACGACGACGAGGTAAGCAAAACGGTCAAACACCACAATCCCAATGTAGAAGATCAACTCACCAGATGGCAGCAAGATCTTTGCATAACAAGAAAAAAAGAACTGTTGTGAACTCGTCGCTAGATGTCACGTCACCAAAGAAAATTAAGTCAAAGTCACGTCAAGTTGTGACGTTAGAGGACTATCTTCCCAAATCCTACCTTGGTCAAGTTTCGGTGAATACTGTATCGTCGGCCATTGTCGAAGAAGATCACAATGAAAATGGTGCGACTAAAGAAACCACCCCAGCAGATTTGGCCAAGGGGGCAAAGATCGATGCGGTTTTAGACGCATTACCCGTGCGTAAAGAGGGAGAGGCGCCCTTCGCAAAGTTCACACCTCGAAATGAAGCATCCACATCAACTAGAGCAATTGATGACGACGCGTCGATTAAAGAGGACCAAGCAGTTGCGGAAGATTCAACAAAGGGACAATTCGATCCAAATGCTTACAAGCTTATGTCGAAGTCACGATACAATCCAACTCCATTGGGAAAAGTGATTGAAGTCACCCCGTATGGTTTGAATCAAACGCAGAAGAAGTTGCATCAACATGGTAGCACACTTGAAGTCGGAAAGGTTGATGTTGGTTTTTCACCTCCAATAAAGCCAGTTCGAATATCTGCACGATGTAAGGAAAAATCAGCTTCATCACAATATATTGTGGCAGATCTCGCAGAAAGTGAAGGCGAGAACACGGAAATGCTACCACAAAGGTCTGTTTTTGATAGGCTAGGTCAACCTAATTCTACAACTCGGGCTTCGGTGTTTAACAGGTTGGGAGAAAGGGAAGAGACCATCCAAGTGCAGTTAACATCCTGTCCGCAACGACAAATACCAAGTACGTTAGTATTCACTCGTGTTGGAGGAAAAGAGGTGAAGAAATCAGTCTTTAGTCGCATTTGTAGCTCGAAGGTGCAAAAGAGGCGCCACAAAAAGCAGAAAAAGGCCTCTAAGACGGAAGGTACAATTGACCTCACCAAAGACATTCATAGTGTCATTCCTTCACGAATGAGACGCCATCGTAAAGTGGAAGTAACTATGGATAAATCACTGAAAGTAAAGGAACGCACTATCATCTTCACGAACCCGCAGAAAAGGTCGAGTCAAAGGAAAATCGCTCAGGATTTTGTCTCGTCTAATCACTTGACGGCACAAGAGTACCCAGATTCAAATGATGAGATGGAGGTTGGTGAAACTCTAAAAACTCTTGAAGATGGGGTACAAGCAACGGTTGACGACTTGAAAGAAATCAACCTAGGCACCAAGGAAGAGCCGCGACCCGACATCATGCCTCGTAAGGCCGAGAACAAATTCACCTCAAAGTGGGATGGTCCTTACGTTGTGAAAGAAGTCTACACCAATGGCGCGCACAAGATTGTTGACAAAGACGGAGTGCGTGTTCGTCCGATCAACGCCAAGTTCTTGAAGCGCTACTATCCGTGAGACAACAATTCAGCAATAAGCTCCTGAGCACGAGCCTAAACTGGGCACACAAAAAAACCAAAAAAGAAAAAAAAAACCAAAAAGAAAAAAAAAATCCAAACCCAAATTCCCTTCAATGAACTACGTTGGCTTGATCTTGCGAAGTGTTAGTGCTTTGCAGGTACGTAGGCAGTTTAAGTAAAACCCTTTTACTTAGGTGCGGCCAAACCCCCAAACAAAATCGACTTTGTTTCGTACGAACTACGTTGACTTGATCTCGTAAAGTACAGTTCGCTCGAGCTTTAAGGGTACGTAGGTAGATGAAGTAAACAATTTGCTTTAGCCCAGCCACACCAAAAAAAAAAAAACTCTCATTTCACTCCTGACCCATAAGATTATAAATTATGGCAAAACAAAATGGATATGCTAGGTTGAGAAATAAAAAAATATGGCTCAATTTATTATCATCCATGTTTTCAAAATAAATACACTCCCAAGTGTCACAAAAAAAATGTCACAGCCTTGTTGCCTTGATGATATGACGAACGGAGCACCGAGGACAAGTTTTCGGCTTCGTCCCACCAACAGTCTAAGTTCGGCAGATATGTCATCGGTAACCAACACTTGGCGAAGGGACCCGCCATGAAAAAAAATGGCGTGCTTAACTCCGTCATCTGCTCCATCATCGGCGTGGTCGACCGTCACTAAGTACTCATTGCCAATCGTTTGAGATTTGCTCGTCTGGAAGTCTACCATATCGTCTCCTAAGACGAAAGACAAACAGATTTTATTCCCTTTTAAAAAAAAAAAAATTAAAAAAAGGTGAATATATGGGGAGACCACGTGTTTTCTTCAAGAAAACAAATGAGCCAAGTTGCCAGATATTTCGTGCAAGTGGATTAAACCAAAAATAAAAGCAAAAGCAACGTTCTCTGTGAAGTGAAACCAAAAAAGAAAAAAAAAAACAGGAAGGTAATTAGTTTTTTTAAAAATCTGTCAAATACTCCTACAAATCCTAACTCAAATGGTTGAGTCCAAATTTCTGTTCAGCAAATTAAATAATTTGGAACGATCTTCGTAGAATTGTTGATTATGACGGTGACTGGTTGTTGGTGATTTAAGTGGAATCACCGGGTCATTTGGTGTAGTCGGGGTTTAGCTCAAAGGAGGGTAAGCTCGGGATGCTATATTGTGGGTTCGGGAGCAGGGGCGAACCCATGATTTAATTTCTGGGGTAGCAAATAAAATTTAGCTTATAAATATCGATAAATTTTAAAATCGAGAAAAATATATATAACTTATTAAATGTAATTCACAAATCTATAACGAGTACAATGACTACTTACATAGTAATAACTAAAAATATTGTTACTTCCAAATAAAATTTCAATTTTAGTAATTTATGATCAATTAATTTTTTTGTGTTCTATTTCATCGACTAAACTTTTCATGTTGCAATTTAGCAAATTTTCATTAATTTTATTTTATACATCTAGAATTTTTTAATTATTCTTGATTAAAATTCACCATAAAAAATAAACTCTATACAATAACATTAAAGAAAATAAAAATGTGGTACCCAAAACGTTCATTCAAAAATATTTATCAAAGAAAATATTTGGTTGCTAAATAGTTAATACGGATTTACTTTCTTAAGGAAAGTTTAATAGAATAATTGACTTTAGATTTTCCCCGTATTATTACTTCACAAAAGCATTTATTTAAATGCAGCAACAAAAAAGAGGGAAAATGCATTTAGTTGGGGTCGAACCCAGGACTACAGATTGAAAATCAAAGTCTTTACCACTAAGCTACAAGATATTCACTGCATAACTAATGAGATAACATTTAGTTATTTGCTATACAATAATATTTGGGGTAGCAAAAATCCGCCGACTAAACCAAATTTTTTGTGTTTGGGGTAGCGGGGGCGACCCCTTGCTACCAAGTGGGTTCGCCCCTGTTCGGGAGTGTGGAGTACACGCCCACATAAGCGGTTCCGTGTTTATGAAATACTTTAGACGAGTAAAAGTACGGTATTTGGCTATATACAAATTAAGCCGGTGAACCAACGTATTGACACGTGATGGTAATTGCAAAACTTTTGACTTACACAAAAGTCTGATGCATTAATTGTCATAATAAAGTGAATGATAGTCATGATGGTTCATGACATCATATGGCAGTTTTTTGTCTACTTCAACCGTCTAAAGCATTTGGAATGAAGACAAATATAGACATATATATACTCCCTCCTAGTCGGTCATTTCTTCCCTCTTTCCTTATTGGGTAAGTCGGATTTTCTTCCCTCTTTCTCTTTTTGGATGTGGGGTTGTGTGTTTTGTGTGGTCTAAATTCATTTGTATGTGGGGTAGTGTGTTTTGTGTGGTCCAAATTCATTTCCTTAATTTTTTTGTAAAAGGGAAAGAGGAAGAAATGAGTGACTAGAAGGGAGTATATATTACTCTTCGTTGTACACTGTCAAAGGTACGGAACAAAAAAAAAGTTCAGAGAGATTGAACAATATAATCTCTTGTCTAATCTCGTTTGAAAGATAATCAATTTTTATACTTCATAAGTTTTTGCTCTATAATTCTAGTGTGTCGGAAACAAGAGTGTGTATATTTGTAGTCTTATCCCACAAGGAAATCGTGTAACCCGGGGCACATATTGGGTCGATTATTCTTGGAGGAAAGTGACTCGGTCACGATTCTACATAGATATCTTATTGTATATTTTCTATTTCCGTTCTTGTATTTAGTCATTGTAATTAGTTGTATTCCATCTCAAATTGTAGTTTGAATATTCGTCATTGTTGTAACCCAAGATATCTAACAATCTCCAAGAATAATTCGGTACTTTACAATGTCGAATGTGAAAGAGATGACTTCCAAGTTCGGTAAATTGGAAAAGTTTGAAGGGGTTGATTTCCGTAGATGGCAAAAGAAGATGCATTTCCTCTTGACTACTTTGAAAGTGGTGTATGTGTTGAGCACTCCTATACCCGAAGTGTTGGATGATAGCCCGATTGAGGAACTTCTAGGAGGAACAAGTGGAAAAACGATGACTACATTTGTAGGGGGCACATCTTGAACGGTATGTCGGATTCCTTATTTGATATTTACCAAAATGTTGAGTCGGCAAAGGATTTGTGGAACCAACTAGAGTCTAAGTACATGGATGAAGATGCCTCTAGTAAGAAATTTCTTGTTGGTAATTTTATGAACTATAAAATGGTAGACTCTAGACCGGTTATGGAACAATATAATGAGTTACTCCGCATTTTGGGTCAATTTGCTCAACATAACATGGAAATGAATGAATCAATTTCGGTGTCTAGTATTATTGATAAATTGCCTCCCTCTTGGAAAGATTGTAAACATATGTTGAAACATAAAAAGGAGGACTTGAGTCTTGTTCAACTTGGTAGTCACTTGCGCATAGAGGAATCTCTAAGGGCGCAAGAGGGCGGTAACAAGTTGAAGGGTAAAGAAATTGTGGATCCGCCTTCCATAAATATGGTGGAGGGTGGTGAGGGTTCTTCTAAGAACAAAGGGAAAAAGAGGCCATTCTCTAATGTTAGCAATGATGCAAATATGACACCCAAGGGTACATGTTGGATTTGTGGTAAGTATGGTCACTTCAAGGCGGATTGTACCGTGAAAAGGAACAAGAAAGCAACACCCAAAAAGCGTTTCGGACAACGGTCTAAGGACCAAGGCCAAGGGTCTAAGGACCAAGGGCCGCCAAAACATCAAGGTCAGAATTTTACTTATGGTTTTAATTCGGATGTGAATTATGTGCCATTAATTTCTGAGGCATTTTATGTGCAGGATGATGATGTTTGTTGGTGGATTGACTCGGGTGCTATCAAGCATGTGTGTAAGGATCGTCGTTGGTTTGAAGACTACAAACCGGTGAATGATGGTTCTATTCTTTATATGGGAAACGAGTCAAAGGCCGCCATAGTTGGTGTAGGAAAAGTGGCATTGTATTTTAGTTCCGGAAAATGTATTTGTTTAAACAATGTCTTACATGTGCCTTGTATTAGAAAGAATTTAGTATCTGGTAGTTTATTATCTAGGGATGGTTATAAGCAAGTTTATGAATCGGACAAGTATGTATTAAGTAAACGTGGTTTATTTATTGGCTTTGGTTATCTTTGTAATGGTATGTTCATGTTAAATATTAAACATGATGTTGTTGGAATTGTCTTGGCTTGTTCGGATTTAAATACTTCGTTTTTGTGGCATGCTAGACTAGGCCATGTTCACTATAAAAGAATGATGTTAATGTCTAAGAATGATTTGATTCCATCTTTTGATATGAATGTGAATAAGTGTGATACATGTTTGTTTAACTAAAATTGTTAGACAACCATTTCATGGCATTGAAAGATCTTCTACAATTTTAGAACTTATTCATAGTGATCTTTGTGATTTTAATTCTACACCATCTTTAGGCAATAAAAAGTATGTTGTAACTTTTATTGATGATTGCACTCGCTTTTGTTATGTTTATTTACTTCATTCTAAAAATGAGGCAATGGATAAATTTACCATGTTTAAAAATGAAGTAGAACTTCAATTGTCTTCTAAGATTAAGAAGATGCGTACCGATAGGGGTGGTGAATATTATGATCCATCCTTTTTCGGGTCATGTGGAATAATACATGAGGTCACGGCTCCATATACGCCACAACAAAATGGCATTGCGGAGAGGAAAAACCGTACTCTTAAAGAAATGGTGAATTCCATGCTTTCTTACTTGGGATTGAGTGAGGGTTTTTGGGGGGAAGCAATGTTAACGGCTTGTTACTTGCTTAATAGGATTCCCAACAAAAAGAGTCCCATTACCCCATATGAACTTTGGCATAAAAAGAAACCAAACTTGAGTTATTTACGAGTTTGGGGTTGTAGAGCAGTAGTGAGACTACCCCAAAGAACGAACCTATTATGTAATAATGAGACAATAAATGATATTTATCTTCATATTTTGAATGAATTGAAGATCTTCATTATGGAATATTTAAACAAAGCTAGTATCTCTTCATCAAAGGATGAACAAATGAAAGGTGTAATAGAGACTTTCTCAAAGAACCTTAATCGTAAGTTAGTCAAAACTATTTTTATGCCTATTATCTATGGTAAGACAAAAAACAGTACTGCGGTCGATATCCAATCTGAAATGAGATCTTATATATCTCTTAATATATCAGAAAGCATGGTGCTAGCTAGCATTTGCTTCGAATTCTGGAGTGATAGGTACAAAAATATAACTAATTTGATGGATTTGATCAGCATTGTTGGATGGATTTGTTCTGCCTGTGAGAGCTATGTTCTCTCTACCACACCTTCTTTTAGCACCTCCCAAAATTATATGGTTAAGGTTCCCCATGAGATTTTTGTTTATGACAAACTAATAAAGAAGAAACGCAAGGTAACTATTAGAATACCTTCTAAAGATAAGTGGGACCGTAAGAAGACTGCTGTCTCTACTTTTGTCAACTTCATCCATCAAAAGGATGCCTATATAGCCATGGGTGTGATTTCTAAAATGCGTGAGAAAAATTACCCTATTTACACTGTACATGACAATTTCATCACTACAGCTTTATATGGTAGGGTATTACCCGAGTTATACACTAAAGTGTTTCAAGAGCTAGGCCATCCTAAGCATTTCATAGATTCTTTTATTATTGATAATATTGTTCGAATTGCAATAGAGAGATTAGAGCAATCCCCAGCTAATGTTGAAAAGCTTCGTCGCTACCGAAGGGTAACGAAACTGACTGATTCTTTTTTAGATTAAATATTTTTGATTATTCTTCCAGAGAGTTTTCGCTCTTCCAAAGCACTAATGGAGGTATGGAGAAGTAAGATTGGTAGATTTAAATCATCTTATAAAGATTCTAATAATCTTGTATATCAAGAAGATAAATGGGATAAGTTCTCTAGCCAGCTCGGCGGGGGTTATAGTTTACATCATTAAGATAAAGATGGTAATGATTAGGCATATAAAGACATTTTATAGATCTATTAGATCTTATTCAACTTCTAACATTCCTGGTAAAGAGAATCTTTCTTTTTTGTTATATTAAAAAGTGTTCAGTCACAAACAGAATCAAAGAACCCCCATCCTGGTTTAGTGATCAGTTATCATACGTTCTCTCCCCCATTCCCTAGTTCAATTAGCGTAGACTATCTTAGTAGTTGTGTACTAAACTTACTTTTACTGTATGTTTATCCCTACTTAGGGAATATATACGCAAAATTTAACATTATTCTTAGTTTTAAGAGGATGAACTCTAACTCTTCATCTTACTCTGAAGAGATTCATTCCGCTCTAGGACAAGCTATTGTTTTGGCCGACGAGAATGGGATTCTAATCCCACAGGGTATGCTATACGAATGCATTCATAGTCAGCTATCCAAGTTTGCGGAGATTTACGATGACTGTATAGTGACTCGTATTACTTTACGTACATATTTTGGAGATAAAATAAAAGAGGGTGCTAAGAAGAAGGCTTTGAGTTTGGATAATAGGGTAAAATACATTTTAGAATGCCAACATTCCCAACAAGAATTGAAAGATTGCGAACCAACAACTCCTAGGTCTGTAGGGCTACGAAATATAAAATATCCTGAACATATTACAAGTTTGATAAAGAAGGCTAAAGTTGTCACTCCTTTCTTGGTAGCTGATACAGAGACTATCCTTTACAATGGGTCAGATTTATCTACTGATGAACAAAAGAAATTCATAGAAAATACTGAACAAATCGAAGTACACTCTCCATATGCTATTGGAGTCATGATAGTTCGTCCTGGTATATCAGTACAGGAAAGTCACATCGACTGCTACTACAGTTCTGATTATCCTTCTTCCTTATTCAAAACTCATTATGATAGAAGTATAAGGATACTTAGGGACTTTATTAACAGAATTGTAGCTATAGTGAAGCAGAATCCAGATATAAAGATAGTTTACTTCCACAACTTCTCGCGTTTCGATGGAATTCTTATCGTAAAACATATAACATTAAATAATAAAAACTATAAAATCGAACCTCTTATGTAAAAGAAATTCTTCGTTTTCTTTGCTACCGTTTTAACACTCAGAAATAAAAGAAAATAAAAGTCACTAAGACAAGAGCTAAGTAAGCAAGCAAGAAGGAGAGGCTAGAAAAAAAAGGCAAGGGGCTCCCCATCTCTAGGAGGATTGTGTCCAGGATCTGGTAATCTAAGCTTTGCTTCTTCTGGTCGGCTCGTATTAGCCTGTGCTTTATTACAGCTATCGCTATCTCGTTCTTTTAGTCTTTTTAACGGTAATTGAATCTTAAGTCGCGGTCATGTCTTGCCCTCCTCTAGTATAGTGACCGCTTTCATGTTTTCCCCGAATTTAATCACTTCCAGACTCAAGTGCCTCTTCATCCATCTTAATTCCAAAGGCGAACATCTCCTGCCCTTCACCCTTCATGAACTGCTATGGTTTACAGTCAATAGTTCTTAACCAACTCTTTCTCGCCGAGCTTTCAAAAGTTTTAAGAGAGAATAGCCCCAGGATAATTAGCTGGCTCGAAGAGTTAGAAATTGGACTCGGTCTTTCTTTCTTCTCCTGCGGAGCTCTGAGAAAGTCACCGGTGGCAGGTTAGGACAGTTCTCTTGCTGCTGATTTGGCCCTGCGCTGATTCAGGAGCTTCTTCTTTAGTCTAGGTTATGAAAAAAGAAAGGGGTGCACGAGAACAAGAAGCGTTCGCCAACTTTGATAGGCATAGCATTGCAAGCAAATCAAATAGAGGAGAGAGCTTACCCTTTGTTTCTATTAGAGTCGCGAGCTTGTTGTAGTCGGTCCTAAAGGGAGAATCTTGCTACTTACTTGCTATATCCCCGCGTCCTTGCACGGCTCGAATTGATTTTTGAAATCCCTGCTTTTCCCTTCCTCCCCCCCCCGTTCTATCGTCCAAAACAGGCCGTATATGGAGTATAGCCAAGTGGTAAGGCATCGGTTTTTGGTACCGGCATGCAAAGGTTCGAATCCTTTTACTCCAGATTATGAACACCCGATCGGATCTGTCAAGAACGAGCTGACGACTACAGGGGAAGCAGTTTCCAAGTTCATTTTTCCTAAATTCTCCATTTTGCCGAACGGGCTCTTACCAGAATTCTTTCGGGACAATGAGGAACAAGCCAATGTTCTTGATAATAATAATAAGAATGGCGAGATGTCTGGTGGTTTTTCTTTTAAATAAGGAAGCATCTAACTTTTTTTTTAGTGTGAATATGTGAAGTGGTTATGGGCTGCTCTTCTTGAAAAATTTCACATACAGCATCAACTGACGGAGGCTGAAGCTGAATGGATTAATCTAACATATATATTTAGAAGAAGTCAATCATGGATGATTATTAAATGAAAATAAAAAAGCGTGCGAGCAAGTTGGAGGACACTGCAGAACCGCGTGATTGATCCATCTGCGCTATTCCCTAATTGAAGCAAGTTGGAAAGCCTTCAAAACCTCAGCCCCTACCATTCTATTTAAGAAAATGAAAGCTGACTAGCAATCGCTCGTTTTTCTTATTAGCATGGGATTGGATGTTAAAAATGAAAGACAGAGCATCTATTAGAAGGCAATCGTCGGGGAATTCCTATCGAGGACAAGAATCCGTCTTTCTCGCTTCTCCTAATCAATCGCGAGGGTTTATTCGGGCATGAGAACGCAAGTGCCGAAATCCAACAAAATGTCCGAACGTCCGAGGACGAAAGATAAAATGTTCCGCGGTTTATTCGGGCACCTGTGGGAACATCAATACATGTTCGAAGGCTCTTGTTCAAACAAAGAAAATAAAAGGATCACTCCACGCTAGATTAATTAATTAGGTAAGATTTGTTAAGTAAGATTTGACTTTTATTTTGCATATATTTTTACTCATAACGGAAAATTAATGACTCACTCAAAAAACGAGATTATTAAACGGATATTGATCCGGATTCTCTTTCTTATTCTTCATGTTTTTCATTCATCCAGCAGGAATCGAACCTACGAATTCGCCAATGTTGAGTTGAGTTGGGGTGATTTAACCATTCAGCCATGGATGCAAAAAGACTCGGCGAGTGAACTAGGTTTTAGTATTCCTTCTCGAACTTCTATTTCTTCCGTTAAAGGAGATTCGAGAAAAGATGGAATAGGAAGACGTGTTTCCAGAACAAAGAAGATACGGGTTGAGAAGAGGAAGTTAGCAAAGTTAGACAAGATTGGAATGAGCATAGGAACATGTATTGATGTACCAAATCGGCTAATGCTCCCAGGTTGATGCGATGTATTCCACCAGTTGACTGGAAACTTTATTATTGGTATATCGATCGGTCCAGCACGGATTGAAATAGGAGCCGGTTCGACAGAAAGCTTTTGAAAACACAGTGCGCCCAAGTAAATAAGGAATGAGATGAATACAGAAGTTAAACGAGCGTCCCACACCCAAAAGGTGCCCCACATGGGTCTTCCCCGAAACCCCCCAGTTACTAAAGTTAACAGCGTAGAAAAAGCACCCATTTCTATACCGGTTCCGGAAGAGCGAAGAAAAAGAGGATGTTTTGTTAATAGGAACAATAAAGTGTTTATAGCCGTAACGAGATAAACAAGAATACTCATCCGAGCCACAGGAACATGTACATAGAGAATACGAGAATTTCCACCTTGTTGAAAATCTAGTGGTGCTACCCAAAGACTGAAATGAATAGCCATCGCTGTTAAGAACAACCAAGATCCAATGAGAATTTGCGCGTAGCTTTTGGTCTTTGACATCAAAAAAGAAGGTTGTAATAAAGAAAGAGAAAGGGGACTAGGGACCCTTCTATCGGTATCGGGCGTTTGGCTTCCTGAGTTGGCAAGCCCCTGTCGGGGAACGCCCGTACATGAAGGCTTGCTCTCCTGACACTTAGACTTATTTATATGCCATAAAAAAAATATACATAAAATAATAATGAAAATTATGAAAAAAAAAAAATGAAATGGGTCAAAAAATTGTGCCTCAAGGGGGCTAGGAACAAAACCTCCTCCGTCGCAATTATAATACCAATTATCGTACTCTCGCTGCCAAATCTCGTCGAGCTTTTGAGACAGTAATTCTGCACTAGTTCCGTCCAATTCCCGTTGGAGTCCAACGATATACGGCCCTTGCATGACCCCTCCGAAAAAGTGGTAAAAGTGGTAGCGTATATGGGTCAATAAGTGATTCAATAGGGTTAGGTTGCCTATTGTGAACGGTTCAATAATTTCACCTGGAATGGAAACTGTATGATGTTCCAAGAGCTGGATCCTCTGAAGAACGTCTTGACCAGCTAGATTAGGTTGTGGAGCGGGGATCTGCGTAATGTATTCCCATTCCCATAAGGGCTTATGCGGAAGCGGAAAGAGCGGGCTCCCCTCAATAACTTCTTGACCAGCTATAGGATGATGTAACAAGATAGATTGTTGGTATGCTTCTTCGGTTACGGAAAGTAATATATTCTTGGGAACAATTTGGTTATCCATAAAGATAAAGAATTCTTGTAGTTCCGCTTCTTGCTCTAAAATGAGGGAAGACTTGTCGTAAATCAGTTGTTAAATTAAAGCTGGCGTCTTTCGCCAGAAAGGCATGGGAGTTTGGGGCATATGAAGAAAGCTTTCTTTCTTCTCTTATTAAATTAATCGAATCTTCTCTTAATATAGGAGACCACTTGCACTGAATGACTGTCTTGTCATCCTTTCTTAGTAGATTCCCCGTTCTTGCAATAGGGATGGACTCTTGTTTGCCCTTCCGGTGTGATCTTATCCGGTGCTTTAGTATGAGAATAAGCTGTGATCGAATCAACTGCTGGTGCAGATGAATTGAATCAAGAGTCAAGGAAGAACAAAAAAAGAAGGAAGATTATAGAGCAAGTGACATCCATCCCATTCGTACCATCTCAACAAACAAAAGCAAGACATTTCGTGGGAGTTTCCTTCTCTTAGGTGCGTAAGTACTTTTTATAATGCAGGATAAGGAGAGTCAGTATCAAGAAGTACCTCTCCCTCTCTAAATGGAGTGACTCCGTTCCTTTCCACGAGCAAGCTAGCCAGTCAGTTAGTGAATAAAAAGTTCTTGAAAGCAGTGCTTTTTAGGCCCGAATCCTGCTAACTCCTCTAATAATGCCTTAGTACATTACCTAAGACCTATCTCTTTAGAGGGGGTATAGGTGCTTATTCTGGGATAGAATCTGTACATTTCATAGACCCGCCTCCCATCATGACTTTCCGTACTACAAGACTTACCGATCTTTATTATTATTAAAAGACATATCTTATATAAAGACGGGGAAGAGATATTAACACCGCTAAAAGAAGAACTTGCAGTGCTGTTTAGCCGGGGTAACAACACCTAAGATTAAAACCTTGGGTGAGAAAGGTATTGACTGTATCTTTATTGGATATGCTATGCATTCCAAGGCTTATAGATTCGATGTCATTGAACCTAATAATTCAGTGGGAGTTCATACCGTGATTGAATCAAGAGATGCAATCTTTGATGAATCTCGGTTTACATCCATGCAAAGGCCAAAGGATATGATTCCTACTAATGTTAGGGTGGAGATGAACAAAGATGTTTCATCTCAAGATGAGCCTATTGTGCTTCGTAAGAGTACAAGGGCTAGGAAAGAGAAGTCTTTTGGACCCGACTTCCAAACCTTTTTGGTAGAAGGGACAAGAGATGAGGTGGGATTCCAATATTCCTATTGTTATAATGTGGATGAGGATCCCAGGACCTACAAGGAGGCTATGGAGTCTCAAGATGTATCATTTTGGAAAGAAGCCATCAATGATGAGATGGATTCCATTATGGGGAACAACACGTGGGCCCTTACGGATCTTCCACGTGGCTGCAAGCCTTTGGGTTGCAAATGGATCTTCAAAAGAAAGATGAGAGTCGATGGTACAATCGACAAGTATAAAGCCCGGTTGGTCATCCAAGGGTTTAGGCAAAAGGAAGGTATCGATTATTTTGATACTTATGCTCCGGTTGCAAGAATCTCCACCATTAGATTGTTGATTGTCTTGGCTGCAATTAACAATCTAGTGATCCATCAAATGGATGTCAAGACCGCGTTCTTGAATGGAGATTTGGATGAGGAAATATACATGAAGCAACCGGAAGGATTCATTATGCCGGGTAATGAGCATAAGGTGTGTAAGCTTGTTAAATCATTGTATGGGCTTAAACAAGCTCCTAAACAATGGCATCAAAAATTTGATGAGGTTGTCTTGTCTAATGGTTTTAAGCTTAACCAATGTGACAAGTGTGTTTATAGTAAGTTTGATGAAGCCGGTAATGGTGTAATCATTTGCTTGTATGTAGATGATATGTTGATCTTTGGTACTAACCAAAATCAAGTTGACCTTTGTAAAGGATTTTTGTCATCAAGCATTGATATGAAAGACATGGGAGAGGCGGATGTGATTCTTGGAATCAAGATAAAGAGGAGTAATGGTGGGATTTCCTTGACACAATCTCATTACATTGAGAAAGTGTTAAAGAAATTCAATTGTGAGAATTCCGCTCCCGCAAATTCTCCCATGGATCCTAGTGAGAAGCTCAGGCCTAACTCGGGTAAACCGATTCAGCAACTTGAGTATTCTCGGGTTATAGGATGTTTGATGTATGCTATGACTAGTACTAGACCGGATATTGCTTTTGCGGTTGGCAAACTAAGTCGGTATACGAGTAACCCGGGTAATCATCATTGGCGTGCGGTAACTCGTGTCTTAAGGTATCTTAAGTCAACCAAGGACTTTGGATTGACTTATGTGGGACATCCTTCGGTTTTAGAGGGATACTCGGATGCTAGTTGGATAACCAATGTAGAAGATCATTCTTCTACAAGTGGTTGGGTGTTCTTGCTTGGGGGAGGTGCCATCTCATGGGCTTCTAAGAAGCAAACATGTATTTCTAGCTCGACCATGGAGTCGGAATTCATCGGCTTGGCAGCAGCCGGAAAAGAGGCAAAATGGCTTAGGAATTTAGTATATGAAATTCCCTTATGGCCAAAACCGATGTCACCCATTTCTATCCATTGTGATAGTGCATGTACTTTGGCTAAGGCCTATAGCCAAGTATATAATGGTAAGTCGCGACACCTAGGCGTTAGACATAGCGCTGTACGTGAGTTGATCACTCATGGGGTGATCTCGGTTGTGTTTGTGAGATCTCAACATAATCTAGCCAATCACTTGACCAAAGGGTTGGCTAGGGACTTGGTACACAAGTCAGTAATAGGGATGGGTCTTAAACCCCTATGAATCTTTGGTGGTAGGATACTCAATTCCCCTCTAATATGACGTTAGAGGTAGAATTCAATGTGGAAGGCCTACTATCATAGATTTGAGCACATTATATTATCCCAAGGTATGTGCTTTGACTTGCATGTTTAGGATGAAGGGTACTTCTTAATGAGTCTTTGACAAAGTGTCAATGCAGGTGCACAACAAAAGACTCACCTATGTGGACCATGAAGTTTGGCCGCTTCAAGAAAGTTTGGGGTTGACTTTCTATATGTTTCATTAATGGATATGGACACAAGGCCGGATAATTAGTGTCGGATTTGACTTTTGGAGTTTTTACAACTTATGTGTATATTATCTTCATGTATTCAAAACGGGTAAAGGGGTTCAATGCTTAGACACACCTTGATACACCGAATATTTGAAATGTGTAATATTACTAGGTGGTAATTCAATCTTCGTGACATTGCCATTGCTACATAAGTTGGTTTGTTTATCGGTTTTTGTCTAAACCAAGAATTACACTTAAATGGGGGAGGAATGTTGGTGATTTAAGTGGAATCACCGGGTCATTTGGTGTAGTCGGGGTTTAGCTCAAAGGAGGGTAAGCTCGGAATGCTATATTGTGGGTTCGGGAGTGTGGAGTACACGCCCACATAAGCGGTTCCGTGTTTATGAAATACTTTAGACGAGTAAAAGTACGGTATTTGGCTATATACAAATTAAGCCGGTGAACCAACGTATTGACACCTGATGGTAATTGCAAAACTTTTGACTTACACAAAAGTCTGATGCATTAATTGTCATAATAAAGTGAATGATAGTCATGATGGTTCATGACATCATATGGCAGTTTTTTGTCTGCTTCAACCGTCTAAAGCATTTGGAATGAAGACAAATATAGACATATATATTACTCTTCGTTGTACACTGTCAAAGGTACGGAACAAAAAAAAAGTTCAGAGAGATTGAACAATATAATCTCTTGTCTAATCTCCTTTGAAAGATAATCAATTTTTATACTTCATAAGTTTTTGCTCTATAATTCTAGTGTGTCGGAAACAAGAGTGTGTATATTTGTAGTCTTATCCCACAAGGAAATCGTGTAACCCGGGGCACATATTGGGTCGATTATTCTTGGAGGAAAGTGACTCGGTCACGATTCTACATAGATATCCAAGTGTATATTTTCTATTTCCGTTCTTGTATTTAGTCATTGTAATAAGTTGTATTCCATCTCAAATTGTAATTTGAATATTCGTCATTGTTGTAACCCAAGATATCTAACACTGGTAGTTTCCTTTAAGTACGACGACGTCCTTTCCGTGGTGGCGGTCTGGGTTGTCGCCTATGAAAGCATTCGGCACAAGTAAGCAATGGCACCAACAACAATCCGGAACAATATTGATAATATTGATAATAGTGCCACACTGCCACCAACAATCCGGAACAATATTGATAATACCGATGACTTCCGGATCATTAACCTCGTATTTTGCAATAACTGATTCAATGCATGCAAGTACACTTCTTGCATGTGGAGATAAGATAGGACGGGTACAACTCAACATATCTCTTGCGGCATCCAACCTGCAAGTATCAGGCCGACGAGGGTAGCCAGACGACGACGATGATGACGACGCTTGGTTGACAAGTTGGACTGCTTCAAGCCTCTTAATCCAATAATCTCTTTGATGTTCAATGGATGCTTTAATCAATGGGTGATGATCAACGGGAAGTACGGCAAGAGCCTCATTCTCATCTGCAATCAATTTTGTAAGGGTCGTCTCATCGTTGGAAGGTTAACTGTTGCCATTGATGATGTTAATTTTTGGAGTAACTAATTAGGGTTATGTAATATTTAAAGGAGGGGTTTTGAGGCTGTATTTATAGAGAGACTTAGACTAGGTTATGAGGTAATATGCAGTTACTTCCTATATTCATGTCCAAACTTGTTAGCTTCGGTCATTCTTAAAGATTCCCAAATTTAGCTTTCGTCATTCAGTATACCGTGGTCATGTTTTGTTTGCATGTTCTTGTTTCTGCTTATGTTGTTGGTGTTTCTGCTGTGACAGTTGTTCTGCTGTTGTTTATTCACAGGTTTGGACTGTAATCAATCTCTTTTAACTAAAAATAATATACTAAGAAATAACAACGGTTATTACCGAATACAACCGTTGTTATTACTTTCCACGACGGTTTTACTGAATACAACCGTTGTGATAGAGTAATGACAACGGTTGAGACATACCCGTTGTTATATATTTTAACCCATTTGCGCCAATATGAAAAGTCTAATAAAGACAATGACAACATGCCCTTTGTTAATAACCGTTGTCATTACTCTATCACAACGGTTGTATTCAGTAAAACCCTTGTGGAAAGTAATAACAACGGTTGTATTCAGTAAAACAGATGAATATAGGAAGTAACTGCATATTACCACATTAACTGCATTGACTGCATAGGAAACATATACACATTCACACATTGACTCAATCAATAAATGCATGTGAATGTATAGTGGTTTTGGGAAATGTAAATGCATGTGAATCAAAGCTATAATTAATGTCTCAATCAATAACTGCATGTGAATCAATAACTCCAATCAATAACTCTCTATAAGTACAGCCTCAATACAAGGCTATCAACCATACAAAATTTCACAACTACAAAATACTAACATCTTTGCATTCCCCCAAAATTGCTGCTATAATGTCTGAAACGTTTACTAAACCATATGAATGCCTTCTCATATTGAGGGTGGCTACGTTGTGTGTAAAAGCTACAAGAAACTCCGTGATACGCTTATTCGAAATGGCTACTTAATCAAGAAGATAAGGCTAAATTGGCATGTCAAGCACTTTTGTGGGGAACTCCTTTTCGAGTTTGGGATGACCGTTGCTCATAGTGCGTCCACATTCAAACTGGCAAGAATGTTTGACAAGGCAGGGCATGGGTGAAAAGATTGGATTGAGAGCACGAACTACCAGCCTGGGCCATATTTATGGGTGGCTACCCTACATGACCGTCACCGTTTCCCAAATGGGGTCGACTTTGTTGAAGTGACCCAGGGAGAGCGGTACGAAGGGATGGTTCTGGCCGAGGCTGAGCCGATTGATGCATATGCTCTAGCGGTGGCAGCTATCCGGGAGATTTACCCTGACTCAATTTAGTGGAGTCTCTTTACATCAGTTTGTTGTTGTTGTTTGGTTGTTTTGGCGCCGTTTGTGTGTGGCGCCGTTTGAACTTATTTAATAATATTAATGTTGATACGTTAATTGTTGCTTGACTTAATTTCGATCTAAATGAAAGTGATTTTGTGTTTAGATTGATACGTTAATTGTTGTTTGACTTAATAATGAAGTAATTAAACAAAATATTAGGTTAAAACTAAATTTAATAATGGTCATAAATTCAATAATACACTAATTCACAAATTCAATTCAAAGCTATTCAATCAATAAAGCAAAATTAGAATTGAACAATTCAGCAAAATTATAAGCCACCTAATTCACAAATTCAATAATAAACGACATTCAGGAAATCCACAATAATTAGAATTGAATAATCTAGCTAGAAAGTCTTAATAAGAAATAGTTAATAAAAATAATACCTGATTAATAAGAAATAGCAGACGGTGAAAACAGTGACGGAGATGATGACAGAGAGACAATCAGGGAGTATGTCTTGGTGTTTATGGTTTTGTGTTGCAGTATGATCGCTTTGTGTTTGTGTTTTTGTATTGCAGTACAATATTATTAGTGTTGTGTGTTTTCGTGTTTTTTCATCTTTATTAACAAATATTGACAACGGTTATTATAAACGAACCGTTGTGATAGAGTAATGACTACGGTTAAAGTCTACCTGCTGTTAGATATTTTCACCCTGTTTGCGCCAATATGAAATCACTAATAAACACAAGGACAACGGTTCGTTATTTAGTAACCGTTGTTGAAAGTAATAACAACGGGTATATTAAGTAAAACCGTTGTTGTTGCTTAACTTTATTTTTTTTAATTATAAAAAGAGATTGCATTACAACTGTAACAACAGAAACAACAACAGCATAAGCACTATATACTATATACTGCAATAATAATCAGCAGAAACCAAAACATGGAAACTGTATACTGAATGACCAAAGCTAACAAAAGCTAAAAACAATACACTGAATGACAATACACTGAATGACTACACCTCAGGATCGGGGACGTTTCTTGCCCGACATAGTTTCTTCGTTAACCCAAATACCTTCACCATGATCATCACGCATATAGATGCTTTCAATGTTATCATGATCAGTGTCAACATCGTCGAAATAAGATACAGTGGTAGAGTGATCCATTCCCTCAAATACGACATCCTGATCATTATCCCCACCATTATTGGGTGCACCCCGTCTACTCCTTATAGATAGTATAACAGACCACTTCTTATCCATAGGATCAGTGACATAGAACACTTGTTTAGCTTGGGATGCCATTATGAAAGGATTATCCTTATTATTGTCAACCTTATCCAAATCGACCAACGTAAATCCCATTTTATCCTTTCGAACACAATTGTTGTTGTTATCAACCCAGTTACATCGAAACAGAGGTATTGTGAAATCAATGTAATCTAATACCAATATTTCTTGAATAACACCATAATAAAGGCATTTTCCCCAAATAGGTTTTTAATCTTTTGAAGTAGCAAAGTGCATTGCCTCAAATTCAGAACTCACATCACTATTTTGCATTGTGCTCAACTCATCTTGCTCGCGGGTGTAAAAAATATATCCATTCATAGAAAAACTGCTGAAAAAAGTGGCCCTGACATTCGGACCTAAACCAAGACGTAGTAACCTAGGAGAGATGTCATCACCATACAAATTCTTATACTCCAAGACAATATTGCTAAACCACTCTCCAAACGTCTTCTTATGCGCGTTTGCAATCCACATCTCGCTCTTGTTTGGGTGATCGTATTTGAGCTCATCTTTGTGTTGTTGAATATAAGGTTGCACCTCATCTTCGTTGTTTAGCACATACGTATGTGCTAAATGCAACATGTCACGTGTCACAATTTTTTCAACCCGGCCCCTAATCCCTTTTCCGGTCATTCAGTCACTATGACGATTCTTTGGAACGCCAATTAACTCCTTAGGGGAGAGATGAGCGTAACAATATGCAAGAGCTTCGTCTAAAATAGCGCGTTCAGCAATAGAACCTTCTGGACGATACCGATTAGATGTATAGTCCTTGTACACTTTCATCAATCTTTAGAAAGGATACTGGTATCTCAAGTACACGGGCCCAAGGTACAAAATCTCCCTAACCAAGTGAGTGGTCAGGTGAATCATGATAGTGAAGAAAGAGGGTGGAAAATACATTTCAAAATGACAAAGAGAGGTGACAACGAGGTCCTGCAATGAATCTGCATAATCGGAATCGATGACTTTATCGCATATGGACTGGAAGAAGAGACAGAATCTAGTAATAGCATATCGTACCTTTTCAGGTAAAATGGTACGAATAGCCACGGATAGTAATTGTTGCATAAAAGTGTGACAATCATGTGACTTTAACCCGTCGAGTTTTAGGTCTTGCACACGGTCCACTACCAAAAACACCAACACCCCAAACGCCAAAACTCAAACACCATGCATGCCCCCACTAATCTCTCTCCTAAACCCAACCAAAAATCACCCAATTTGACCCAAACTGAGTCGGGCTCGGTGCTTGAAGGTACAAAACGGCGTAGATTAAATTAGGGGAAAAACAGGGTACAAGATGATGTTAATAAGGACAAATAAAACACGGAAATCGAGGGAACTACCGTCCTCTGTTTCGTGAGTTTTCACCTCAATAAACGGCATCCGGACTTGACAAGCTTCGATTAACAAAGGAAAAACGAAAATTGGTTAACCGGGTTGCAAAATATGGTATTCATGGTGGTCGTAGTTTCCTGAAGGTGTGGTGTGAAAAATATCAAGCTTTGACAATCTTCAACGATTTCTTAAATTTTTAAGAGTGGGAGCAAGTGTCAGGGTTTTCGGGTCCTATATATCCGATCGAGGTAATTCAGTTTTATGCTTCCGATTTTTTGAAATCTGAAGTTTTACACGCTGTGGTGAATGGCAGATAAGTTTCGGTTTCCGTTAGCGATTTTTGTACTCTGTTTGGTTCCTGATGATGGAATCAAAATTTACCCGAGTACGTCATGGGAAGACTTGTCGGACACGGCTAAACTGGATGTTAAGCGTTATTTTGATGATCGGGCTACGTTGTCAAGTTGTGTGTTGGCGGGATGTTTATCCCCAAAATTAAAATTTCTGTTTAATTTTTTGTGGAGCACGATGGTTCCGCGTCAGGGTGGACGGGATAAAATCGCTTGTTATGAGATGATGGTGGTTAAGAATTGGCTTGAAGGTAACCGTTTCAACCTTGCTTTCCTTGTATTTTTCTCGAATTTCTCAAACCAACTTTTCGGTGACCGAGGATAAAGTCTATAAGACCCTAGACTTACCCTAGGGCATGTGGGTGTCTCGGGTTCTTGAGGCTAAGGGGGTTGTTGATCCGACTAGCTAAGGCGTTAATTTTAAAGATGATATAAATGATACGTACTTGAAATTCATGAAAATAGAAGAATTGGCCTGGGTCCGGAATTGGCTTTTCAATCAAAGGGAGGTTCGGTTGATGTTAAACCGAATGTTGTTGATTTTTTGGGTATTGAATCAAAATTGGATTTTTTCATGGGAAAGGTTATGGATCGCTTTGATGTGCAAGACAAGAAAATTTATGCGGTTGTTGACAAGGTGGTCAAAACCGTGGCTTTGGGGAGTTCTAGCTCAACCCGTGACCGTGGAGGGTCGGGTGTGAGTGGTGAGTTGAGGGGATGGATGACGGGAGTCGATGGTTGCCTTGCTAAAATTGAGAGGAATGTTGTCGATATTCGACAAGAGTTATTTAGAGAACGGGGTTGGATGCAATTCTTGGTTAGCCAAGGAGGTGCTTTGGTGAAGAGTGGTGCGGACATGCGCGATGGAATGCACACCATTTATGATGCGACAGAGGCTCTATCTATGAAGGTTTTGAACTTTGATTCATGCCTCGCCGCCTAAGCTAATCACGTGAAGGAGTGCTTTGATCGCCTTTCCACCCTTGAGTACCGTACCCGACCCGACTATATTGACCCCAATATCATTCGCCAACCCGATTTGCCTTGATTTTTCTCGTCTTACCTTGTTTGTTCTTAAACTACTTATTCCATTCGGTCCATTTTGGCTTATACTCTATTCGGCCCATTGACAACTAACACTTTTAATTGTGGTTTGTAGTTTAATCAACATTTGGTACTTGATTTTTCTTGCTATGAATCGTTTAGTATTGCGTATTTTGCATATCTATTTCTTGCCTTTGAGTATGTTATTCTAGTCATTTTATATCCTTTTTCTTGTCTTTTCAATGATGCGAAGAGGGGGAAGAAATGATATGATTTGAATCTTTGATTAAACTTGCTCCTTGTCAAGACTCGTTATCTCTTAAAGTCTTTCAAGTTATAACTTTGGCTAAGTTGTTATGTTCTTGCGATCAACGTTATTATAACTTTGGTAGTATTTTGTTGAGGGGGAATCATACTTAGTCACACTCATAAGAGAAATTATAAGAGAGTTTTCATCATCAAAAAGGGGAAATTTGTTGGACCTAATTTATAGTTTTGATAATGACATGTATATACTTGATAATGTGCTTTATTTGATATATCATATGCATGTAATTGTGTGCTTTAGTCTTATCATAGCTAACAACAATTACAAGAAAGGAGATCAAAGTTATAGGAGTTTAAGGCATAACTTTGAAAATTTATGTGAGACAAAGTTATAGGAGCTTAAGATATAACTTTGGAAGTTTCATATGCAAAGTTATAGCTACCTTGGTTATAACATTGAAGAAACAATTCAAGCAAGATCTACTTCAAATAACACAAGGGATGAAGGGTCTTTGTGATCAAGATGAAGAGATGATCCGTATACTGAAGATCTTTGTGAAGATTAGATAGTATAGGTCGTCATTTGGTAACTATTCCATTAGAGTGATTTTAAGTTTGTAAAGTTATGACTCACTTAACTTTACATACTAAAGTTCAAAGTTATAGCTTTAACCTATAACTTTGGATGATAAAAGTTGATGCATGATTTTAGAAATAAATATTTTAAATGTTTTCAAAAAGAGAAAGAGTATTTTTATATTTAACAAAAATTTTAATAGATGATGTATTTACGAGACTCTATTGGTTAGTAATACAACTTATGAGTTGTCATGCTACCTAGGGTTTCTAATATATTCTATCTCAATTTGTTGTTAACCTAATAAGCCCACCTAGTGGTTGTGCCACCTTGGGTTTCGTGAAACCTAGGGATTGCGCCTCCTTGGGTTGCATGCTCCTAGGGTTTCGTGAGATAAGGAATTTCGGCCTCTATAGGTTTGTCTCCTTGCTTACCTTAACCTAGGATTCTAATAATATCTTTACAACAATATTTTGAGATATTAAAGATAAATATATTTCTAAAAGATAAAGCAAATTATATTTTGAGATATTAAAGATAAATATATTTCTTAAAAAGAAAGCTAGGGTTTTAGATTTTATATCTCCTATGCTTTTATTATGAATACTCTTTCCATCTTAATCATTCACAACGACTTTTACACACATTGAGAGAATTTTACAAATTGATTTTAAACAAACTTTGAGCAAAATATTTTTTATTTTTTATTGTTTGTTTTTACGAAAAAAGTCGTTCATCAATTATTATCAATCGCTTGCGTGAAATACGTTATTGGATAATAGTACATCACATAATCTTACTTATTCTTTAGAGAGAATCCTAGTGAGTTATATTGTACTTTCTTATTAACGTAAGATAGTATAGATTATTTAGCGATACTGACCTTGAGTTATAATCATAGTTGATTATACGAGTGGGTTGATAATTTTTGTAATCCATAGAAAGGTACTAAAGATTATTAATCGAGAATAGTGGACGTAGGTTTCGACTTGTGAAACTGAACCACTTCAAAAATCACGTGTGTCTCTCTCTTTTTTGTTATTTCGTTATTTTCATATTACTTTGATTAATTAATTAGTTGATTTTAATCTATAGAATCAAATAATTAATTACATATCATATAAATTGAAAAAGTGGGGCTAGTTTTTAATACTCAATTCACCCCCCCTCTTTCGTATTTGATCAATAGACTCTACATCTATGTTGCGGGAAAAAAATTGATCTCTCATCCCGACATTTTGAAGATAATAAAAAAGCTATAGACAATGCTTTTAGTTATTACGCTGCCAGTTTGTAAGACCCTTTACTTTTTCACAAAGACCTTGTAAGAGATGGTGTCTCACTAAGCTATCGAGAGACCACTTTTACCGTACTTGTTTATGTTTTTCATAAACCTTTAATCATTGATCGTGGTTCAATGTGTGACAACCCTCGCGAATGCGGAAATAAAACATAACAAGCATGTGATTTATATAGCGGAAGATACGGTATTTTTAAAACTTTTTACGTGCTAAGATAAAAATACGAGGAATGTCAAATAAATACAAACAAAAATAGAATATACTACAAAAAGACGAAGTCTCTCAAAATGTTATCAAAAATCAAAGTTATTAGCAACTAGCTAAACAACGTCTAGAGTGATTCATCCAGGCCAACGCCCGCTAGCTCACACCCGAACCCAAAATACCACAAGCAAAAAGCCATCGAATCAAGCAACCTGTTCATCCATGAAAAACATGAACGCCACAGTCAGTGGGGAGTAACTCCGGGTTCTCCCAGCCATATCACAATAAACATACTTAAACGGAAATACATAAGTAGAAGCATGCGTATATAAATATACATGTGAAATACGAAAGGAATAAATAGGCAATTCAATATGTAAAGATATCGGTACATGAAGTACAAAACCGTAATCATCAGGTTATAGACAAACTCGGGGAAGACACCCTTAGGCAACTACATACTCGTTAGGGCTTGCATCTCACTGTTAGCAGCATATACTTGATAAGATAGAACTCGACATATGAACTGTACGCATTAGATTATAAATAGACTCGGGAACGACACTCTTAGGCAACTATATACTCACTAGGGCTTGCATCTCAATGTTAGCGGCATATACTTGATAAGATTGAGACTCGACATATAAACCATGCCAAGTCATCCAATGACCACAAATAATCAATCATATAATCATCCATTCAATCGTACAATACGTTGACGACATCTCTCGCGGTAAATGACACGCACTAGCACCATGTACAAACTGTATGATTAAAATCGCATCCACGGGATGGCATTTCCCTGAACGCATACACGATTCAATCCATTTCGTATATGTAGACGAATTTCCTCCTGGTAGAACGACGATCATAATACGGTCCTAGTCTAAATTTGGCCAGACTCTCGGAATCACATTTTCCGATTCGACATGCGATGACATTTCGCATCCAAGACTCGGTCATACATGGAAGCCGAGTACCCCAAATTCGGTAAACCTTCACGAAAGAGGCGGAAAAGAGCACAAGCATCATAACAAGCAGTACGCTACATGCAATGACACCACCTCGCAAGTATACAACATTTGACGGCCGGTTCGATCAACTCAAAGCGTTCGCCTCCCAACAACGTCGTCATATGCCCACTAACACATGCAATTAAGCAGTAAGGATACACTCCTCGTTCCGACATTCCAGCCTTACGAACGTGGAGGTAGCCAGGGAAATGAGAGTACAAAGCACATAACAAATAGTGCTCAAACCGTAACATGTGTAAAACCGACTCAAAATGGGAAATATGAAAAACCGTCACCAAACATGCGATACAAGCGAATGGGATATCATATATTCTAAACATTAATATTTAAAGTCATTACGTAAATTTATACGATAAACGAACCATCGGAAATATTATAAATGAAAACGTAAGTAAGAAACACCAATGATTTGGCAGCGGGTGCCAGCCGGTCAAAGATACCGGTTGCCGGCTACCAGGCTGGCACCTATATAACATTAGAAAACAATTGAATGAGCAGCGTGTCCCAGCCGGTCAAAGGGACCGGCTGCCGGCTACCCGGCTGGGACCAAAGTCATACGAGAAAATGAAGTCATATTGGTATGTGTCTGCCGACCGGCTGCCGGTCGGCCGGTTGAGACATGATGCATACTACAATTCTACGTAAACAACAATTCAACATCAGCCACTCCCCAGCCGGCTGGCTGCCGGTCGGTCGGCTGGGGTCCATTATGCACGAAAATCTCTATTTTCACTGAGGCTCAACATTCAACAATCATCATCTAACATCACAAATCATCAATTCTCATCATCAATTATTGACTAACAACAACTATTATCAACAACACGATTCCTATGATTACTAATCCTATTCTAGATACGATTACTAACATAGAAAACACATTAAAACACGTAAAGATATCGAGTAACCCTTCACCGTTATCTTTTTGCGTCTTCACTCGACGTCTAGGTCCTCCTCTACTAAGTAGTAATCTTTGTCGAGGTCTTGAAGGTCACCACCTACGATTAGACAATAAAAGATGAATATAATTCACCTTTGAGAAAGACGGATAAATTGAAAAGCGAGAAAGACAATAATTTTATTACCAATTAAGATAGAGGACGATGAGAGGGAAATATTAAGACGGAAATTAGCGAATTTGAGCGAGTAACGAAGGAGTAGAGACTATGTTGAGCTTGATCAAAATGGAGTTTAGGTTTTGGTGGTTTGATGAGGAAGAAAGAGTAAGTGAAAATGTAGGAAGGAGTTAGGGTTTATGAGGGGATATAAGGAGGGTGAGTGGAAAAATATGGGAAAAGCCCATAAGCGCCTTAAGGCGTAACTTACTCGGAATCCCGAGTAAATCCGAAAACGAACTCGGATTTTCTAAAATAGATACGGAAAATTTAATTCTAGACTAAAATTAAAATTCGCTGAAAAGTATCCATAAAATATTTTAAAATACAAATAGGGTACATTTGCGGGTGTTACAATCACCCCACCTTTTAAAAAGTTTCGTCCTCGAAACTTGAGAGTAGGAAACAAAAGTATCAAAGGCAAGAATCGATTTTCAAAATCAACACGAAAATTTTTACAAAGGACACATTTATGAAACGAGGTTCTTCTCGAAAACGGTTTAAGGAGATTTTTCATAAGTGCGAAACTTTATTTACGGATCTCAAGAGTGCCCGTCACGAACGAGAACTCTAGCTATCAAAAATCAAATCATTGTCGAAATAGTGAAATCGAAAATCAAACAAGTGTTAGTAAGTGTAGGACTAGACACCAGACGTCTCTAATAACAAGTCCAAACATCCAAACAACGCATAATCCAAGTATAAAAGCAAAAGAAATTTATTTTCTCCAAAACGAGGGTACAAAATCCATCATTAGACTTCTTTAAAAAGTTAAATTAGAAATACGATATGGAGATTTGAAGGTTTTCTCAAAGATAAAATTAAAACAAGAAAACATTACACGGACATAGAGCGACTCGAACATCGAAATCACAATTCGCGATACTAAGAGGTACGTCCAACGAGCAAAATGGACCAAAAAGGGGAAGGATTGAAGAGTAGCAGATTGAGCAAGGGTTAATTTGAGGGAAAAGAGAGGGATGAACTCCAAACCTATCTTTCATCTATGATAATTCAAACGTCGATCGCAACTCGACATTACTAACTTCACGAGTAACTAGTCCTCAAGAGGGTGCAATCTATCCTCAACATTCTCAATCATTAGAATTCTTACAAAACTATTTCATAATCATGAGACTTCGAGCAACAAATCCCAATGATTCAAATTCAATTAGTATCTACTAAAGTTCATCGGCACGGTAGACTGTACAACTAACAATCCACATGAAAGATTCATTACGTACTCTAATCTTCTTAGTCTCATCAAAAATCTTACCAGAAACCATCAACCAAAATATTTATATCTAGGGAAACATGATCGCTAACAACCACAAGGTAAAAGAGACCTTCCACGAAATCATTTGATCCAATTTATTCCAAAACTCATTATCCTAAATTATTCATAATGAACCTTCTCATCTTCAAAAGTTAAATCACAAAACCTCAAGAGAGATTAGTCACAAATCTCAAATCACTTATATTTTGCCAATCACGGGGAAATGCGACCGTTAATCAAATTATTTAGCTCATTAACTCAAAATACATCGGTCATTGCTTATGATAATATTCCTCAAGTTTGGTCATCCAAATCCAAATTCCACAAAGTAATTATTCCTGTTAGGGTCCGACATTTAAAGACAATTAATTCCCAATTAACATTTAAAGAAATCACTAAAATTCTTAACCACAACAACCAACTATCATTACGCTTATTTCGATCCTCAAAATGATATTGCAACATCAAGTTTCATAGTCTAAAACCATTAAGAGAGGTTCATCCTAAGTTTATCCTCAATCCCTTATAATCATCTAAACATGAAACTAGCTCAATAGGGCGGGTATGTACCATATTTGAAACTTCTTCGAAACACACCTACTAACGCCTTACATTAGATAATAAGAAAACTACCTCATAAGAGAGTAGGGAAAAACGAACATGATACAAGGAACACTAGGAAGCATCATCAAATGACTACTATAAGATGGAAAAGACGAAGGCGAAAAAGGAAAATGAGGTTGTTTTAAGGAAGTGAGACTACCAGTCACGATCTCCGGGCGGCATCGGCTTCAACTGAGTACATAGCTGGTTCCTTTAGTTTTGGCATAGGGTGCAGGAGCCTGACGATCGGGGCACTCACGAAGGCGGTGACCAGGCTTCTTGCAGAAAAAGCAATAGAGGGGCCTATCCTAGCATCCTACTCTTGGGTGAAAGGGTTTCCTACAACCGTCACAAAATCGACTTTGAGCTTGAGCTTGAGGGGGAACATCGGCGTTTGGGGGGGCATTGAAACGCCTTTGGTTAGCATAGGCATTAGAAGAAGAGGGAGTGAAAGGTCTTTTGTCATGGAAGTTTGACCTTGGATTGTGGTACGGCTATCGTAACCCTATCAAAGATAAAACCTAAAGATCTCAACAAAATGCAGTAGAGGCAGTCGGGTATCGAATCCACAGGGAGAGGGAATCATATAACTAGCTAAGTCTGTCAAAGTAACACAATTGGGGGTTTGTTTGAATGATTTTCTAACACTACAAGAGAAAAGGGAAAGAGAAATAAAGAGCGAAATATCAGAAAGAAGAAGAACTAGGATCGTCGGTTCCCCATGGCATCTAGGGTCAGGATAGAAATCAAAGTAATATCTAAACAGGTTTGTGGGTAGTGAAAAGGTCCTCTCGGTCCGCTATTCGCCTTAAGATATACTAACTTAGCTCTCGCCCTCATTAGCATAATCCCAAAGTTCATCACTGATCTGCCCTCTTCCAATCTCTCGATCTAGGTCAAGGGGGTTTCAAGTCAATCAATTGAATGCGTCGACTCAAACAATCAAAAGCTATTAAATGTGAAGATTGCTTCCAAACCTAATCTAAAGACTACTAATCAATTCATCTTACCGAAGCCACGGTTCCCCTAAATCCTAGCAAAGGAATTAGCTACGCATAATAGGAATAAGAACAACAACAACAACAACAAATGAGGAACAAAGAGACATAGATACGTAATTAATTGAATTCAAGAACAAAAATACCGAATTAGAAAGAAGGAGAAAGTCAGAAGAAGTCTTCTAATTCAGATCCAAAATAACAGTCAAAAGTAAAGTTTAGGGTAAAAAGTTGCTGTCTAGTCTCCAGTCTAGAGTAAGGAGATCATCCTATTGTTACGTAGTTTCACCCTTAAGTAGTATAACAAATTACAAGGCGTCCATTGCTTAATACACTATCTCGCGAAGCCCATTAGTATGAAACCACTCGATCGAGTAGAAATTGTCGTCCAAATCACTCGATCGAGTAGACATAGTGCTCGATCGAGTAATTGCCCAAATCCATCAGCTCGATCGAGTAGAATGGTTACTCGATCGAGGTCTTCTAATCAAGAGGTGGTAGATCGAAGGCTTTTATAACTCGAAGGAGAATTTTGCTCATGGACTTCGTTCATTCATTCCTTCAACACGACTCCATGCATTCCGAGACACCAAGATTCCTTTCTGACTCACTTATGCATGCTTGAGGAGCTACAAAATGGCTAGTTTTCCGTCATTCTGGTTCATATCTGCAAATATTACAAAACAAACCAAAGTAGACTATTCGGGTGATATTTGTAGTGTAACACTACTAAATGAGCATGGAAATGCGTGCAAAAATGGCCTAAAAGGTCTATATAGAATGCACGCATCAAAGTTCCCCAAACCAAACCTTTGCTTGTCCTCAAGCAAAAAGGATGCAACACACAAATGAAACAAATAAACTCCGGACTACCCCAAATCGCCTGCTTGAACCAATTTAATGCAACAATCAAACTCAGCAATGATATCAAATGCAAACGAACTGAACCGTAGACCTTGCCAGACCATCAATGTCAGACTCTCACGGGTCACTCTTCTCTCAGCAAAGCAAAAGGGTAAGCAAGTTATGTGTAAGAGAGAGAAGGAGAAAAATAGTCGCTCACCTAACTACGACCGTCGCGTTCATGCAATGCGAACTAACATGATAAAAGATTCAGTTACCGTACACACGCACAACCACCATTCAAGGACTATCACACGCCGAATACTCGCAATATTTGGATAAGTGAGGTTATGGGTAAGAAGGGGCAAAACAATAATGGAATAGAGGAGGTAAAGCGTCAAGCTAGCTACCTGATCTTAATCGAATGACAAAATCCGTCTTCTTATCTGGTAATGAAGTACACGACCATGATTCGACCAACAACTCACTAGGACCAACAGGATGGAGTGGAAACGAAACGGGTTAGCTTATTCAGCTCTTAATGAATCCCCAAATGATATGAATAAAGCATAGGAACAGAGACCATTTCCTTTTTCTTTTTCTTTATTATTATTATTTTTTTTTCTTCTCTTTTTTTTTTCCTTTTCAAAATATTCAGCTAACATTTCCACGAGAACAATTTCAACTTCGATTCCCAAATTCTTCAGATACCAACTCCGTGGCAGGGATGCAAACCAAACTGATAAAATGAAGTAAAAACCTCAACAACCAACACTAGACTAGCTTGACGCAAGGTAGGCTAAATTTGGGATGTGGATTGTGGGTCAACTGGCAGTTTTGGCTGAATGTGGAGTTAATTGGGTAATGAGAAAAAGGGAAATTGCAAGCATTCTCCAAACATGTGATACCGACCACGAACCCGTACGTGCAGGCAATAAGAATCAAATTTCATATACATGCAATGCGATGACACGAGGGAGTAACCACTCACAATCCTATATGAACTGGTCATAGATGTCACCAGTTTAAGAGCTCTAATCCTCAGAATATGTAAATAGGTTGCCAACATGTCAAGTCAAGTCTATTCGTTCAACATCGATTAACAGCAAATGATCATGCAAGAGATATTCACTGTGCAAGGCTTAAGTCGAGACTAGATGAAGAGTAGGAGAAAATTGTTCCGACTTGACTAGAATGCAAAAAATAAACATGAAATTTTTGAAGTTTTTGGAGTTTTTGAGTGATTAACAATGCAAACGAAAATGCAGTAAAACGAAACGCAGACACGATATGGATGCAAAACCTCCCCAAACCAAACCGTACAATGTCCCCATTGTACAAAGTAAAGTAAAAGAATTGCAAACTAGAGAGAGTCGGAAACTTACAGGAACGCGTGTATACCCGACTTCCCCAAACCGGACCGGAAGGATGTGCTCCAGGGAGTCGGTCGAGTGGGAAACTACTCGATCTAGAGGAAATGAGATGGATCCTTCTCATTCGAGTAGAAAGCAGCTCGTTCGAGGGGTGTCATCCCAGATGAACTCGATCGAGTAACTGAAACGCTCGATCGAGGGGTTAAAGTGTTTAATCGAGCTGCAATTCTACTCGATCGAACAAAAGTGTCAGAGCAATTAATACCAAAGCTGCGAGAAGCAAGGAAAGACGCAATTGAATTGTTTGAACAATAAAACAGAATAAACTACTAAAAAGTTATGAATATGGTACAGCAAAACAATAATAGATCGGGTTGCCTCCCGATAAGCGCAGGTTTATAAGGTCCCGCACGACCCTTGAGCTTCAATCATCAAGCTCCTCGTTTCCGTCGAAGAATAGCACTTCGACGCGACCTACGACACTGTCAGCTCCATAGTAATGTTTCACCTGATGTCCATTAACCTTGAACCGTTGACCCTCAGAGTCTTCTATCTCAACGGATCCAAACTGAGTAACAGCAGTTACTGTGTACTGGCCACTCCACCTGGATTTCATCTTACCAGGAAATAGACGCAGTCGGGCATTGAATAACAACACCTTTTGCCCGACTTGGAACTCGCGAGGTATGATTCTCTTATCGTGCCAACGTTTGGTCTTTTCTTTGTAAATACGCGAGCTATCATAGGCATTCAGACGGAATTCCTCTAATGCATTGAGCTGCAACAAACGTTTCTCACCACACAAGTTAGCATCATAATTAAGTTGGCGGACTGCCCACCAGTCCTTATGTTCTAGCTCAACAGGTAAATGACAGGACTTCCCATACACTAATCGATACGATGAGGCACCGATAGGTGTCTTAAATGCGGTCCTGTAGGCCCATAATGTGTCCTCTAGTTTGGTGCTCCAATCCTTCCGTGATTTAGACACGCCCTTACTTAAAATCTCCTTTAGTTCCCTATTAGAGACTTCAACCTGCCTACTAGTCTGAGGATGATACCCCAAACCCCTACGATGTTTGACACCATATTTAGACAGTAGGGTCGTTAGATGCTGGTCCCTAAAATGCATACCCCTATCACTAATGACAACCCTAGGGACGCCAAAACGAGGGAAAATGGTCTTACGAAACAGCTTAATCACGGTCTTGGCATCACAGTTGGGAGTAACAATCGCTTCTACCCATTTAGACACATAATCTACAGCTACCAGAATATACCTGTTACCAAGACTCGACGGGAATGGTCCTTGATAATCAATGCCCCAGACATCAAAAAGCTCGACCTCTAAAATGCCGTTTTGGGGCATCTCATGTCTCTTCGATATATCTCCTGTCCGCTGGCAAGCATCACAGCTAGCAACAAAAGCTTTAGTGTCAGCAAAAAGAATCGGCCAATAGAAACCAGACCGTAATACCTTAGCCACGGTGCGCGATGGACCGTGGTGACCTCCACAAGGGGAAGTATGGCAGCCTTCTAGGATAGCTTTGATCTCCCACTGCGGAACACACCGTCGGAAAAGACCATCTGCTCATGACTTAAACAAGTATGGATCATCCCAGAAATAGTCCCGCACATCATGTAGAAATTTCTTCCGCTGCTGATAGGACATATCAGGTGGCAGCTTCTGGCTGACAATGTGATTGGCGTAATCTGCAAACCAAGGTTCAACACCATCGTTAGACTTCATAGAATGGACAGTGCATAAGGTATCATCAGCAAACGAATCATTAATGGGAAGAGAATCCTCCCCCTCTTGTCGCGTCAAACGCGAAAGATGATCCGCTACAACATTCTCAGCGCCTTTCTTGTCCCTGATTTCCAGATCAAACTCCTGGAGAAGGAGTATCCACCTCAGGAATCTGGGTTTAGCTTCCTTCTTATTCAGAAGGTGTTTTAGCGCTGCATGATCTGTAAAAACAATAACTTTAGAACCCAACAGATATGATCTAAATTTATCAAGCGCATAAACTACAGCTAAAAGCTCCTTCTCAGTGGTAGCATATTTCACTTGAGCCTCATCCAGAGTTCGGCTCGCATAGTAAATAGCATTCAAAGCTTTGTCTTTCCGCCGGCCGAGCACCGCTCCTAGTGCGTAATCGCTTGCATCGCACATAATCTCAAATGGCAGCGTCCAATCAGGAGGCTGAATGATGGGTGCAGAGACCAAAGCCTGTTTCAAAGTGTTAAAAGCAGAAAGACAATCATCAGTAAAATCGAAAGGAGCATCTTTTAATAGCAACTGTGTAAGTGGTTTAGTAATTTTAGAGAAGTCCTTGATGAACCGGCGATAAAAACTGGCGTGACAAAGGAAACTCCTCACCCCCTTAACATTAATACGAGGGGGTAATTGCTGAATCACTTGCACCTTTGCTCTGTCTACCTCAATACCCCTATTCGAAACCAAGTGCCCAAGGACTACTCCCTCATTGACCATGAAATTGCACTTTTCCTAGTTTAGCACCAGATTAACCTCAATACAATGCTGCAAAACTTTATCAAGGTTAGCTAAACATTTATCAAAATCATTCCCATAGACACTGAAATCATCCATAAAGACTTCCATGATGGACTCTATATACTCAGAAAATATCCCCATCATGCACCTCTGAAAGGTAGCTGGGGCATTACACAAACCAAAAGGCATTCTACGAAAACCAAAAACACCCTTAGGACAAGTAAAAGTAGTCTTTTCCTGATCATCTGGATGAATAGGGATCTGAAAGAACCCTGAGTACCCATCCAGATAACAGAAAAACTCATGAGAAGCTAACCTTTCTATCATCTGATCAATGAAAGGAAGGGGGAAATGATCTTTCTTGGTGGCGGCATTTAACTGCCTATAATCTATACACATCCGCCACCCAGTTACTAGTCGAGTAGGTATTAACTCATTCTTTTCATTTTTAACAACTGTAGTACCTCCTTTCTTGGGTACGACCTGAACTGGGCTTACCCATTTGGAGTGACCAACTGAATAAATAATACCTGCATCGAGTAGTTTCATCACCTCGGTCATTACAACCTCCTCCATCTTCGGGTTCAGCTTTCGCTGACCCTGTCTGCAAGGTTTGTGACCTTCTTCAAGCTCAATCCTGTGCATACAGACATCAGGGCTGATGCCCTTGATGTCATCCAGTGAATAACCCATTGCTTTTCTGTTCCTCTTAAGTACAGCCAACAAAGCGGTTAGCTGTTCCTCTTTCAGTTTGGAACTAACAATGACTGGAAATTGCTCAGTATTATCAAGAAAAGCATATTTAAGGTGAGTTGGAAGAGGCTTACGCTCGGGAACTTTTACCTCGACGGAACACAAGGCATGACCCAGGTGTCCCAGCTGTTCTTCCTCTGCGCTAGTCAATTCTACCTCATCTGCAGTAACTCCAAGCAATTTCCGCACAGCGTCATCAGAATAATCTGCACACTCATCTAACAATGTCAAAGATTCCAACGGATCCTTTATCAAAGAATCCGGCCAGATCTCATAAGTGAACTCATCAATGATATCAACAGAAAAGCAGGCATCCTCTATCATTGGTCTAGATAAAGTGTCAGGTAAACTGAACGAAACTGTATTATCCCCTACAACTAGAGTTAAACGCCCGTGTTTAACATCTATAATGGCCCCAGCTGTACACAAAAACGGCCGACCCAAAATAATTTGGGTACGGGTATCCTCAGCAATGTCTAAGACGATGAAGTCAACGGGAATAAAAACCTTGCCCACCTTAACAGGCACGTCTTCTACGACACCTAAGGGTCTCCTAACAGATCTATCAGCCATCTGCTGGGTGATATTGGTCGTCTTAAGACAACCCATGTTAAGCTTACGACAGATAGAATAAGGCATGACACTAACGCTAGCTCCAAGATCACATAGTGCCTTATCTATCACGACATCTCCTATAACACAAGTAATAGAGAAACTACCCGGATCCTTAAGTTTAGGGGGAGACTTATTCAGAATTAAACTACTAGACTCTTCCATGAAAGCGACAGTAGCGAAATTCTCAAGTGCCTTCTTACGCGTTACAATATCTTTCATAAATTTGGCGTAAGGAGGTACTTGAGTGATTAGCTCGGCAAAAGGCACAGTTACCCGAATGTTTTTAACCATGTCTACAAATTTGCTGAACTGTTTCTCCGTCTTTGAATCACGTAAACGACCTGGGTATGGGACTCTGACCATCGGAAACGGGTCCCCGATTTTTTCTTTACTCGGTACCTTCTCAGCAGGGGGAGGTACTTCATCGCACACAATCTCGATTCGCGTGCCTGATGTCTGACATTCACTCGATCGAGACTTCTGTGCACTCGATCGAGTGATTCCTTCCTCATCATCCTTCGATCGAGTGGAAGGACTACTCGATCGAAGATCTTCTATTACCAACTTACTCGATCGAGTAGGTATATCCCTCGATCAAAGATCTTCTTCAGCTGAACTACTCGATCGAGTAGCGGGTTCACTCGATCGAACATTATCCTTAACAAAAGCCTTCGATCGAATGGTATTCTCAGTCGATCGATCACTTCCCTGTACATCTTCAGTTAATTCATCCGAGACATCATCAACCTCGGTATGTGTGCTTTCAGGGACGTGTACAAGACCGTCATAAGCACGACCACTTCTCAGATTTATGGCATTGACTGGGTCATTGTTTGGAAGTATTGAATAGCATCTGTCGAGCAGTTTCCGGGGGGTATCCGCACTAGATTGTTGCTCAAGCTTTTGCGCATTGATAGTGGCCTTGAGATCTTGTTATTCGGCTTGGGTAATGAGTACCTTTCCTTCATCCACGGGTGGTTGAGATTTTGCAGCAGTTAATTCGGCATATAACTCGGAAAAAGAACCCCCTTGCTTGAATTTTCTATAAGCAAGAACCCTTGCTGAATCAGCCAAACAAGTAATAGGGTCATGTCCTTCATCACCGCATCTACCACAAACCATCTCAATAGCTTGAACTTGGTGTATTTCACCCAAATTCCCTGTTTCTACCACATGAACTTCTTCAACAACAGTGTCCCTCCTTTTCTCCGCTCTGGGATTACCGTAGCTAGCAGAATGGATGGCCATATTTTTAATAAGTTGCCACCCTTCATCATCCTCCACATTAGCCTGGAATCTCCCTCGTGCCGCAGTATCCAGAACCATTCTTTGCTCATAAAGCAACCCATTGTAAAATTGGTTGCACAAAAACCATTGCTCAAACCCGTGATGCGGAACTGAGCGAACTAGCTTCTTGAATCTGGCCCATGCTAAACTCAAATCTTCAGTAGTAGATTGAGTAAAATTCGTGATCTGGCGGCGCAGTGCATTGGTTCGCAGAGGAGGAAAATACCGTCTATAAAAGGCTAAAGCTGACGAACTTCAATCCCTAACACCAGCAGCCTTCTTATCTAAATCTCTCCACCAATCCTTAGCATCGCCAGTCAAGGAAAAAGGAAAAAGGAATTCCTTTACCTTGTCTTGCGTAACACCAGCAACTACAAGAATGGCGGAACAATAGTCTGTGAATACCTCTACATGCCTAGCTGGGTCTTCATCTTCCATACCCCCGAATAAATTCCGCTCCACTAAACTATAGTAGGACGGATGTATTGTGAAGGTACCCTCATCAGCAAGAGGGAGAGTGGTTCCCTTAGGTAGAGTCTCAGCACTGGGCTCAGAATGACTAGCAATCTTAGGCATCTTGCAGAGAAATTACAGCAGCAGCAGGTTCAAATGGTCATCTTTTAGGATTTATACCTGCAAATACTAAACACTAACTCAAATATGAGAACAGCCTAAAGGAATAAATTCCTCGAGACCAGAGACAAACTAAAGGAAGCTACAAAATTACACCGTCTCCCCGGCAACGGCGCCAAAATTTGGTACGGCTATCGTAACCTTATCAAAGATAAAACCTAACGGTCTCAACAAAATGCAGTAGAGGCAGTCGGGTATCGAATCCACAGGGAGAGGGAATCCTATAACTAGCGAAGTCTGTCAAAGTAACACAATTGGGGGTTTGTTTGAATGATTTTCTAACACTACAAGAGAAAAGGGAAAGAGAAATAAAGAGCGAAATATCAGAAAGAAGAAGAACTAGGATCGTCGGTTCCCCATGGCATCTAGGGTCAGGATAGAAATCAAAGTAATATCTAAATAGGTTTGTGGGTAGTGAAAAGGTCCTCTCCGTCCGCTATTCGCCCTAAGATATACTAACTTAGCTCTCGCCCTCATTAGCAAAATCCCAAAGTTCATCACTGATCTGCCCTCTTCCAATCTCTCGATCTAGGTCAAGGGGGTATCAAGTCAATCAATTGAATGCGTCGACTCAAACAATCAAAAGCTATTAAATGTGAAGATTGCTTCCAAACCTAATCTAAAGACTACTAATCAATTCATCTTACCTAAGCCACGGTTCCCCTAAATCCTAGCAAAGGAATTAGCTACGCATAATAGGAATAAGAACAACAACAACAACAAATAAGGAACAAAGAGACATAGATACGTAATTAATTGAATTCAAGAACAAAAATACCGAATTAGAAAGAAGGAGAAAGTCAGAAGAAGTCTTCTAATTCAGATTCAAAATAACAGTCAAAAGTAAAGTTTAGGGTAAAACGTTGTTGTCTAGTCTCCAGCCTAGAGTAAGGAGATCATCCTATTGTTACGTAGTTTCACCCTTGAGTAGTATAACAAATTACAAGGCGTCCATTGCTTAATACACTATCTCGCGAAGCCCATTAGTATGAAACCACTCGATCGAGTAGAAATTGTCGTCCAAATCACTCGATCGAGTAGACATAGTGCTCAATCGAGTAATTGCCCAAATCCATCAGCTCGATCGAGTAGAATGGTTACTCGATCGAGGTCTTCTAATCAAGAGGTGGTCAATCGAAGGCTTTTATAACTCGAACGAGAATTTTGCTCATGGACTTCGTTCATTCATTCCTTCAACACGACTCCATGCATTCCGAGACACCAAGATTCCTTTCCGACTCACTTATGCATGCATGAGGAGCTACAAAATGGCTAGTTTTCCGTCATTCTGGTTCATATATGCAAATATTACAAAACAAACCAAAGTAGACTATTCGGGGGATATTTGTAGTGTAACACTACTAAATGAGCATGGAAATGCGTGCAAAAATGGCCTAAAAGGTTTATATAGAATGCACGCATCAGATTGAAAGAGGGAAAAGGAGATGGATTCTTCATCTTCGCTCCATCTCTAATGGCCTTCATGGAGTCCTCGGCCCGAAGGGCATCATCATACAATTCTTCGAAAGATGTAGAGCTCCTCCTTACTTTGCTCTGGAGCAAAGCACTAAGCTTATTACGATATGAAAAAAGCTCGATCTTCATCATCCTTGATGAGTCCTGGTGCAAAGTCAGCAAGCTTGTTGAATTGAGTGGTGAAGTCTTGGGTCCATAAATCACCTTGCTTGAAATTGATAAATTTTTGAGTTTTTGCTGTTTGAGCACCATGAGGTAAAATCGGTCCTCAACGAGAGCCTTGAAACATTCCCAATCGAAATTGATTTGAATAATAGCGGTGGGATTAGCAATCGACCACCAGTTGTCTGCTTCCCTTACCAGAAAGTACTTAGCTATCCTTACCTTGTCCTCTTCACGGACTTGGTATAAGTCAAATTGCTTCTCCATCTCTCGAAACCATTCCGAGAGCTCGGTAGGGTCCGGCTCTCCACCATAAGGCGTAATATTGCTCTTAGCAATTTGGCTAGCCACCCAAGCATAGCCTCCTTGGCGATTGTCTTCTCTATGAGGAGGGACTTGGTCGGCATGAGCATTAGCCGCATCTTGTTGGTTGATCAGAAATTGAGTAAGAGCCTCAAGAATGACGTTTGCTTCTACTCGAGGTCTAACCATCTTCATAAGAAACAAAAATATAACAAATTAATCCTAACACTTAGCATAAACAAAGAGACTACCAAGTAAAGTCCTTAATTTCTACCCATCTCTCGTTTATTATTTCAAGGTCAAATAGTTTAAGTTTAGGGTTCACGTGCGTGCGTGGGGAGCGTTAAAGCTCTGATACCAACTGTGACAACCCTCGCGAATGCGGAAATAAAACATAACAAGCATGTGATTTTTATAGCGGAAGATACGGTATTTTTAAAACTTTTTACATGCTAAGATAAAAATACGAGGAATGTCAAATAAATACAAACAAAAATAGAATATACTACAAAAAGACGAAGTCTCTCAAAATGTTATCAAAAATCAAAGTTATTAGCAACTAGCTAAACAACGTCTAGAAGTGATTCATCCAGGCCAACGCCCGCTAGCTCACACCCGAACCCAAAATACCACAAGCAAAAAGCCATCGAATCAAGCAACCTGTTCATCCATGAAAAACATGAACGCCAAAGTCAGTGGGGAGTAACTCCGGGTTCTCCCAGCCATATCACAATAAACATACTTAAACGGAAATACATAAGTAGAAGCATGCGTATATAAATATACATGTGAAATACGAAAGGAATAAATAGGCAATTCAATATGTAAAGATATCGGTACATGAAGTACAAAACCGTAATCATCAGGTTATAGACAAACTCGGGGAAGACACCCTTAGGCAACTACATACTCGTTAGGGCTTGCATCTCACTGTTAGCAGCATATACTTGATAAGATAGAACTCGACATATGAACTGTACGCATTAGATTATAAATAGACTCGGGAACGACACTCTTAGGCAACTATATACTCACTAGGGCTTGCATCTCAATGTTAGCGGCATATACTTGATAAGATTGAGACTCGACATATAAACCATGCCAAGTCATCCAATGACCACAAATAATCAATCATATAATCATCCATTCAATCGTACAATACGTTGACGACATCTCTCGCGGTAAATGACACGCACTAGCACCATGTACAAACTGTATGATTAAAATCGCATCCACGGGATGGCATTTCCCTGAACGCATACACGATTCAATCCATTTCGTATATGTAGACGAATTTCCTCCTGGTAGAACGACGATCATAATACGGTCCTAGTCTAAATTTGGCCAGACTCTCGGAATCACATTTTCCGATTCGACATGCGATGACATTTCGCATCCAAGACTCGGTCATACATGGAAGCCGAGTACCCCAAATTCGGTAAACCTTCACGAAAGAGGCGGAAAAGAGCACAAGCATCATAACAAGCGGTACGCTACATGCAATGACACCACCTCGCAAGTATACAACATTTGACGGCCGGTTCGATCAACGCAAAGCGTTCGCCTCCCAACAACGTCGTCATATGCCCACTAACACATGCAATTAAGCAGTAAGGATACACTCCTTGTTCCGACATTCCAGCCTTACGAACGTGGAGGTAGCCAGGGAAATAAGAGTACAAAGCACATAACAAATAGTGCTCAAACCGTAACATGTGTAAAACCGACTCAAAGTGGGAAATATGAAAAACCGTCACAAAACATGCGATACAAGCGAATGGGATATCATATATTCTAAACAGTAATATTTAAAGTCATTACGTAAATTTATTCGATAAACGAATCATCGGAAATATTATAAATGAAAACGTAAGTAAGAAACACCAATGATTTGGCAGCGGGTGCCAGCCGGTCAAGGAGATCGGTTGCCGGCTACTCGGCTGGCACATATATAACAATAGAAAACAATTGAATGAGCAGCGTCTCCCAGCCGGTCAAAGGGACCGGCTGCCGGCTACCCGGCTGGGACCAAAGTCATACGAGAAAGTGAAGTCATATTGGTATGTGTCTCAGCCGGTCGGCTGACCGGCCGCCGGTCGGCTGACCGGCCGCCGGTCGGCTGACCGGCAGCCGGTCGCCTGACCGGCAGCCGGTCGCCTGACCGGCTGAGACATGATGCATACTACAATTCTACGTAAACAACAATTCAACATCAGCCACTTCCCAGCCCGTTAGCTGACCGGCTGCCGGTCGGCCGGCTGGGGTCCATTATGCACGAAAATCTCTATTTTCACTAAGGCTAAACATTCAACAATCATCATCTAACATCACAAATCATCAATTCTCATCATCAATTATCGACTAACAACAACTATTATCAACAACACGATTCCTATGATTACTAATCCTATTCTAAATACGATTACTAACATAGAAAACACATTAAAACACGTAAAGATATCGAGTAACCCTTCACCGTTACCTTTTTGCGTCTTCACTCGACGTCTAGGTCCTCCTCTACTAAGTAGTAGTCTTTGTCGAGGTCTTGAAGGTCACAGCCTACGATTAGACAATAAAAGATGAATATAATTCACCTTTGAGAAAGACGGATAAATTGAAAAGCGAGAAAGACGGTAATTTTATTACCAATTAAGATAGAGGACGATGAGAGGGAAAGATTAAGACGGAAATTAGCGAATTTGAGCGAGTAACGAAGGAGTAGAGACGATCTTGAGCTTGATCAAAATGAAGTTTAGGTTTTGGTGGTTTGATGAGGAAGAAAGAGTAACTGGAAAAGTAGGAAGGAGTTAGGGTTTATGAGGGGATATAAGGAGGGTGAGTGGAAAAATATGGGAAAAGCCCATAAGCGCCTTAAGGCGTAACTCACTCGGAATCCCGAGTAAATCCGAAAACGAACTCGAATTTTCTAAAAAAGATTCGGAAAATTTAATTCCAGACTAAAACTTAAATTCGCTGAAAAGTATTCGTAAAATATTTTAAAATACAAATAGGGTACATTTGCGGGTGTTACAATCACCCCACCTTTTAAAAGGTTTCGTCCTCGAAACTTGAGAGTAGGAAACAAAAGTATCAAAGGCAAGAATCGATTTTCAAAATCAACACGAAAACTTTTACAAAGGACACATTTATGAAATGAGGTTCTTCTCGAAAACGGTTTTAGGAGATTTTTCATAAGTGCGAAACTTTATTTACGGATCTCAAGAGTGCCCGTCGCGAACGAGAACTCTAGCTATCAAAAATCAAATCAATGTCAAAATAGTGAAATCGAAAATCAAACAAGTGTTAGTAAGTGTAGGACTAGTCACCAGACGTCTCTAATAACAAGTCCAAACATCCAACCAACGCATAATTGACTGGTTGTGTCGCAGTCCCGATACAAAAATAATTACCCACACTTAGGCTAACAACATAAAGAATGTAATTAGGGAAGTAGGGATCGATCCTCAGGGAGTACGTGTTAACTATGAATTGCTATGGGGTGATTTTCATTTAAGTTCGAGTCATTTTGGGTGATTGTCTAAACTACTTAACATGAAATAAAATGACAAGAATGGAAATGACGATATTTAAATGACAAGTATGGAAATCGCAATAAATCTAATCTAATTATCGGAAAGAAAAATGACAATAATTAAATCTAACTAAGAACGATAATTAAAATGACGATATGGAAAAGCTACCTAACTACAATAATAGAAAACTAATAAACTAACTAAACAACAATAAAATAAACTATCTAATAGCGGAAATAAAATGACGGTAAAATAAACTAACTAAAACAATAAAATAAACTATCTAATCAAATTGATATAGAGAATTAGAAATTCATGTCAAATGATTTAAAAGCTTTATTGATACCAACATTAGAATTACTACGATTGTCTAAGCCTTGTAGCGGTATATTCCTCTCGGATTCGTACCGACTTTTTAATGGGTCATAACGTCCTTCAGCCTGGTTAGGTCACTAAACCCCTATTGGTAGTCCTAATTCCCATCCCAACTCTCGTTTCTAAGACGGAAATTGACTAATACAAACAATTGCTCATGGCCAGTAAACAAAGTTATAGAATTTGACACGACCAAAGGAAGAAACAAACTAGATGGTTCTATTGGTATCGATTCTTCTTTTAATTCATTATAACTAGTAAATCATTTCAATACTTCAATTTTATTTATTATATCTACAAAATGATAATCTTACATTAATAGATTAATTCTAAATGATTAAATAAATTAAGAGGAAAATGATAAGCAAAATTAAACTACGAAATAAAAGTGCTACGATGATTAGGGTGATCAAGATTATATTAGTAATGATTCTAATGATGAATTTTATGATGATTATTATATGATTAGGAAAAATACAATATGACATATTAAACAATATTTTGGTTTTAACTAGATTACTTTTATGTGGATTTCCTACCAACAATAATATAAAAACAAGACTAATGAGATTATAGTTCATGATGTCGAAAATTGCTTAAATTAAGGATAGAAAATTATCGAGATTGGAATGCAAATTAGGTAAGGAAGAAAGCAAAGAACAAATATTCAACCCAATAAAAAGACAAATGCTTATAAAAACACTAGAGAAATACTTAAGATTGCATAAACTATAATCTAAAACTTATATGAAATGTGTTGTGTTATTCTAAATTGTATGCTAAGTTGTTGTTGTAAGTTGTGTGTTGTGTGTTGTGTGCTTAGGTTTATATAGGGTTGCAAGGATGTTGTGTTACGTCCAAATTCATACCCTAGACAAAGCCATAAAGCACTCCATTAAAGCTTGGTAGAAGAAGAGCCAAAAGACGTTCATCAGCAGACATACCCGATCGGGTATGTGGTAATCCGATCGGGTATGTAACCCTGATGGATTTTTCGTCTCTTCCAATTTCGTCTTTGGGCACGGAATCCTATGCCTTGGTCTTGGTCAATGCAATACGTAATTGGGCTTGGGCTAGTCTTCCTTTGACTTGGGTTGATTTTTTCCTTTGAGAAACAAAGTCAAAGTCCAAGATGAATCCACTTGAGGAAGGATGTAGCGGAATCGTAGTCAAATCGTGAAATAGCTATAATCGGTTTCTCATAAACTCGTATTCTAGTACCTTAGCTCCATAAAGTAAGAAAATATAGCAAAACCGCTTCATTTCCTATAAAACGAGACAAAGCAGGCAAAACAACTAGAATAGCAATATTAGCTCGTTAATCACTTAACAAAGTGCATAAATCGTATAGAAATCGAGCTAAAACAGGGGATAAATTAGTACAAAATATCGCTTATCAAACTCCCCCAAGCTAAACCCTTGCTTGTCCTCAAGCAAACATAACAATCATAACCAGGACAAGGGTAGCAAACATGATCAATCTATCTTACAAATCTCAAAAATAAGCTCTTAACAAGTAGATGAATCATAAACCCGAAACAACGAGGGCAAAGGAAAGTGCGAATCATGGTTGAGATTTACATAACGGCGCAGCATAAAAAATATTCTTTGGACTTTTTCAGCTCTTGCATGATCTTATTGACTATGGACTCTTTCGATGCACTCTTCACTCAAATTTTTGTGAAGTAAGAAATATTGGTTCAAATTTGAAGTGACGCTCTCCTATTTACAACTTATAAGAATGTGCCGCAGACTAGTATGGTAGACAATCCAATTTCATTAAGTAAGACTAATCATGATCAAAATGTAATGCAAGAAGCCAAGAGAAAATAAAGAAGAGGCTTAGGAAATTTGGCTAAGAAAGTGGACAAACGATTTTGGTCATGTGGAGCTTTAAGCCAAGCTAGCAATAATCATATGTGTAGTAGATACTCAATCCAACTCATACCAATTTCCATAAACAATAGTCAAAGCCAAAAGCAGCATATTGGCTTATTAAACATGACAAATCAAGTTACGACTTCCCAAAATGTGATCTTTCTTTTCCTTTTCATGGAAGCGTTTTTCTCTTTTTTTTCTCTTTTCTTTTTTTCTCTTTTTTTCTTTTTTTTTCCTTCATTTTTTTTCTTTCACTGAAAAACACGGGAATCAACAATCCCGAGACAGCAGTTCACATTAAATGGTGGCATTATCGGAACATCGCAAAAGCACAGAACACCCCTACACATATAATCAGTTGCTAGCTCAACAAGGGTAGGCAATAATGTAATGTAGCTAGAAAGAAGAGTGTTTTTGGGCAATGCAAAATGTGAACAAGAGTGAATGGCTTCAAAAATGTACATCATGATAGTAATACTTATAGAAAACGGAATAAAAACCATACTTATGCGTTTTGATGTGACACAGACTATAAGGAGAAACTACTCACTCCTAAACTGAAATCGGGTTCAGATGTACCGACCACTGGAGGCTCTACCTTAAAATATGAGTAGCTTGCCAAAGTCAAGATCAAGCTTAATTAAGTCCAAATGCAACTTTCTACCTACTGTGTACAAGACATCCCCATGAATGCACAATTCCTCATAGCATAATGAAACATCAGCTTATAAAAACTATAAATTGAGAAATTTAAGATGGAAATGACCTTTTCTTTTTATATATTTTTTTTTTCAAAATAAAAACAAACAAGGAAAAATAATAAACTAAAAATAAACTAAGAAAATAAGAAAAGTAAAAATCTAAATGCAATCCTAAATGCAGTAAGTCCTAAATGCAAATCCTCCCCCAAGCTAAAACTTCACATTGTCCTCAATGTGCATGCAATTATAATAGAAGCAAACCAAGAAATGGTTGGTAGCACATAGAACAGAGAAACAAGATGAAATTCTAATGGGAAAAGGAGCTAAAAATGCTAAAAATAAAAGAAAGAAAGGAAAAGCTTACAAAATGTCTAGCCTCCCCCAAGCTAGTATAGACAAGGGGAGCTTGTCGTCATCTCATCCCAAAGGCCACCAGCTACGGCCTCTCCTCTCTGAAGGAGGCGGCTCGGATGCGGATCCAGAAGCACCTGTGTAGTAGGTATCATCTGCAGAATAATTACTACCACTAGAAGTAACGATCCCGGTAGGGTTGCTGGCTCCTAAGGACTGGTACTCATCTACTTGGTGACCACTAAAATCACCTCTATATCCTCCAAAACTCTCGACTCCATAGACAGTACCACAGTAATCAGGTCCGGTCTGCTGCACACCTGCATCATAAGCAGTACCATACCCCCCTTCGGGCCAAGTATAGAAAGACGGGTGAGGGCCCTCAGGTCTAATCACACCTTGTCTCGCAAAGTGGTCATAAATGGGGTGCAAAACAAGCTGCTGGTCGGACTGAATTCTATTAATGGACAAGGTCAAGGCTTGAAACATGGCAGTCACGTCGCCCGTAGCATGGGTCGACTGAGAGGATGATCCTACCTCAGGGCGGCGGGATCTAATCTGAACAGGGGGTCATTGGGGGTAATATCCCCAACCGGAAGAAAATAAGTAGGACGGGGCAAGATAGCCTCACCCTCCTGTAGTTGAGGACGCTGCCTAAGTAATGGAATCTGGTTGACCTCAACGGTCAACTTGACCGAATCACGGCCAGCTATTCTCCAAATCATATGGGGGTGGGAGACACGAAACCAATTAAGCTGAACAAAATAATCATAATCCAACCCATTTCCCATCTCGGTGGGAGGTTTAGTCAATGCCTGGAGGTCAGTGGTGGCTTGGTTAAAACCACAAACTCGCGTAGCAAGGTGAGTGATAAGGCCTCCATAGACAATGCCAGTGTTCTTTGGATTAATGGCTTTTGTCAATTGAACAGCAAAATAGTAAGGAATGCTAATCGACCAGGGTTCATCACCATTGACATTCAAGAACCCTCCTAAAATATCTAACTCTACCCGTCTCACCAAATGAGGCTCAGCACGACCCAAGAAGGTCCATCCCATGAATCTTTGCCAGATTCTAATGGCGGGATGATGTATGTGTTGGTGTGGGACATGGTCCCAACGAGAGACAGGGTAAGAAGAAATGGTATTCCAAACATGGCTAATATCAAAGCCTTCGGGAGGTGAGGTAACATTATCCTCATGGGTGAGACCGAATTGTCTAGCAAAGGTCTCTAAGTTCGTACTATAGTCATCGTTAAATAATCGATACCGAACTTGAGGCATAGAGTTTGGATTCCTAGATCTTTGTAATTCAAATGAGCTCAAGAATTCAAGGGTTAATTGAGGGTAGGTCTTATAATTGAAGTTCATACTAGCAGTCATCCTCAGACCCCTAAACAACACCTTGACATGCTCATAAAGCTTCATGTGCCTTAAAGAAGAAATATCTAGGAATTTGGTAGCTCTCATACCTTTGCTTTTGATAACAAACCATTTTTGCCATTGCTTGTTTGAACTAAATTCCACATCCGGAAAATCGGGATCATGCATAGCACCTTGCCCTTCTTGATTTCCGGTTTGATTTTCAGCTTCTAGCATTTCAATGTCTTCTTCATGAGCTCTACTACTTTCCCCTTGGTTGGTAGTTTTTGCCCTCTTTGATCTCCTTATTGTAGGTGCCATTTGCTACAAAAATACTAGTATTAGAACACTTCATTATGAACACAAATTGATGGCATAAGTGTTAGAATACTAGGCTTTTAAACAGAAATTCAAGCATAATTACATAAGTGAAACATTATCATGCTACTTTTGAGCACAAATTGATGTTCTTAAGCATAACAATATTTCACTAAGATCTTGAGCAACATTACACTTGAATCTTGAGCTTTGGGCACTACTTAAAGGTACTAATGCTAAATTAACACAATAAGAGCATAAGTTCATAGTACAAAGCATGGATTTAAGCATTATACTACCACTTAAGCATGAGTTCTTAGCATATAGTAAAGATGAGTATTCTACTTGGCATATGAGCATTCAAATCATAGTAAGCTAGCTAATTAGTTACTAACATTCACTCTATAACATGCAAGAAGCATTAGAAATCCAATTTAAACAAGTTTTTCAAGTAAAATCAATAATCCCCAAATTTGGGTTAGGGTTTGTTCATGTTGGATTTCTGAAAAATAGAGAGATTGAAGTAACTAAAGTAGAATTAACTTACTTGATAATGCTTAGATGTTGCCTTGGACGAACTATTGTGACAAATTTTGCAAGAAAAGACTAAGAATTGAAGGTTTTTTGAGAGATTTTGAGCTTTGAATATGAAGAACACGGGAATACGGCAGCAAGCAAAGGGTAGCAAGTTGGTTTTAAAGAATAAATTAGAACAAAACTCGAAACAGACGACTTACCCGATCGGGTATGCATGAATCCGATCGGGGAAGTGTGCTGATCCGGATTCTATTTCCTTTTTCTTTGTTACTTGCTCTTACCTTTTGGCTATGGCTTTGCACATACTTACTAACCTTAATGGACTTGGCAACATGGGCCAAGGGTAGCTCCTTTTCATCTCAATAGGTCCTCCAGTTTCGAGTACGAAAAACTATCAACTAAGCATGCAATTCTAAAAATGAAAATAACAAGCAAAATGAAAATTGTTCCTAACTATTACAACCCAAAAAATATCCAAATGAAATAGTCCAAAGCAAAAACATTGTCTATTTAGTGGAATAAAAAATGCATAAAAGAAAGTAAAGAGAAAGACGGGTTGCCTCCCGACAAGCGCATTTTTAAGTCATGCTAGACTTTGAATTTCTATCCCTCCTTAAGCCTTGTGAAGGGATGTGAGCTCCTTGTAGCTTGATTTCGTCCTTGAAATTTTTTTTTTACCTTTGCCAACACCCATGGCAATCTAATCTACATACATTTCCGAAGCCTTGAATGCTTCGAGGTCACCATCTCCTACACTCATTACATTCCCCTTCTTATCAAAGGTGGCACGTGATCCCTCCATTTCAAAAGTGATCTTCTCTCCTTGTACATCAATACAAGCCCCAACTGTGTTTAAGAAAGGTCTTCCTAATATAATATAGTCGTCTCTACCTTTCTTTGAAAATATTACATAAAAATCAACGGGAATAAGGAAGTATCCAATCCGAATGGGGACATCTTCCACAATTCTTGCTGGAGTATGCATAGTTCCATCGGTTAATTGAAGGCTAGTATTTGTAATCTTCATTTGCATAGGGCAATGGTCTTCATAAAAGGAAAAGGGCATGACACTAATAGAGGCCCCTAAATCACATAATGCATTTCTGACCTTATGAAGACTCAATGTGAAGGAAATATTAAAACAACCTGGATCTTTAAGTTTTAAAGGAATGATAACCTTCCCTTCTACAAGGGGAGGTTCCTTGGGAATATCTTTGGTTGCTTCTTCTCCTTGAAATGTCTTGTCGATCCTTGCCTCCAACTTTGAAAAAACCTTGTCATTTGCCTTCGTTGCTTCACCAACTTTTTCTTCTAACTTCCCTTGAGCTCTTATCAAGGTCATGATCAAAGATTCGAGATGGGATGTCTCCTCTTGTGTATGGCCTCGGGTTGGGTTGGCTAGCGAAGGATCATTGTAAAGCTCGTGGGGCAACCTATAGTCACCAATCATGTCGATTGTGACTATTAGCGGATCTTCACTCTCTTGAGTGGTTTGGCTAGAACTCGATGGGGTCAACTCCTCTACTCTCTTTTGGAAAGACATGACGGTTGATTTGAGTGAGCATATTGTAGAAAAGAAGTATGAGTACATGTTGTGTTGAGCTTGTATTACTTCCCTCAACTTGGTTTCTACTTGACTGTTTTGAAAAGATGAGTATGGAATGGTAAGAGGTGTATTAGTAGGTTGCGCTTGGCGAAATTGTGGGTGAAAGGGGTTTAATGGTATGAGTTTATTCCCACATCTTTGAGGTACATGCCGTATTCCTCCACAAAGTTCACAAGGGGTTGTTAGTGAGGTCAATGGGTTTAAAACTTTTGGACGATATAAAGTTTTTCTTGGGGTGGTTTCATTTGATGGAACAGGACAGGCTAAGGAAATGGTAGTGTCAACATCACATGAGGTTTCCACTCGTCTTTTCTTTTGCTCTCCCCCGTTACTTTGGGAACCTTCCCCACTTTCTCTTTGTGAATTGATCGATAGGTTTGACATGGTGGATTGAGATTTAAACCTACGATGGAAAGCTATTACGATCTCTTCCCACTCCATTGGTTTTGTGGCTTCTTTTAAATGACGGGTGAACCACCATTTGGCTTCTCTCTTTAGTGATAAAGGAAAGAGAGTTTCGTTAATTTGGCTTTGGGTGATCCTCTCCCTCCTAAAAGTTTGACACAACTCACAAAAGGTTTGGATGTGGTGGGCTGGGTTTTCATCTGGCTCGCCACTGAATTAGGTTACTTTCAATGAGAGCAATTAGAGTCATATGGACCCTTAGGATCCCACTAATAAGTTCAAAAACCCGGAACCTAGGATCTTCTTTTGTTTGCACCATTTTTGTCAACCTACAAAGAAAAACACAAAAAGGAAAGTAAGTAATGATTTTAGGTACGGTTGCACCTAAAAAATGGTAGAATTTTAAATAAAAATCAGCAAAACATAGATAAACAAAACCGTGCTCCCCGGCAACGGTGCCAAAATTTGACCGGTTGTGTCGCAGTCCCGATACAAAAATAATTACCTACACTTAGGCTAACAACATAAAGAATGTAATTAGGGAAGTAGGGATCGATCCTCAGGGAGTACGTGTTAACTATGAATTGCTATGGGGTGATTTTCATTTAAGTTCGAGTCATTTGAGGTGATTGTCTAAACTACTTAACATGAAATAAAATGACAAGTATGGAAATGACGATATTTAAATGACAAGTATGGAAATTGCAATAAATCTAATCTAACTAACGGAAAGGAAAATGACAATAATTAAATCTAACTAAGAATGATAATTAAAATGACGATATGGAAAAGCTACCTAACTACAATAATAGAAAACTAATAAACTAACTAAACAACAATAAAATAAACTATCTAATAACGGAAATAAAATGACGGTAAAATAAACTAACTAAAACAATAAAATAAACTATCTAATCAAATTGATATAGAGAATTAGAAATTCATGTCAAATGATTTAAAAGCTTTATTGATACCAACATTAGAATTACTACGATTGTCTAAGCCTTGTAGCGGTATATTCCTCTCGGATTCGTACCGACTTTTTAATGGGTCGTAACGTCCTTTCAGCCTGGTTAGGTCACTAAACCCCTATTGGTAGTCCTAATTCCCATCCCAACTCTCGTTTCTAAGACAAACATTGACTAATACAAACAATTGCTCATGGCCACTAAACAAAGTTATAGAATTTGACACGACCAAAGGAAGAAACAAACTAGATGGTTCTATTGGTATCGATTCTTCTTTTAATTCATTATAACTAGTAAATCATTTCAATACTTCAATTTTATTTATTATATCTACAAAATGATAATCTTACATTAATAGATTAATTCTAAATGAATAAATAAATCAAGAGGAAAATGATAAGCAAAATTAAACTACGAAATAAAAGTGCTACGATGATTAGGGTGATCAAGATTATATTATTAAAGATTCTAATGATGAATTTTATGATGATTATTATATGATTAGGCAAAATACAATATGACATATTAAACAATATTTTGGTTTTAACTAGATTACTTTTATGTGCATTTCCTACCAACAATAATATAAAAACAAGACTAATGAGATTATAGTTCATGATGTCGGAAATTGCATAAATAAAGGATAGAAAATTACCGAGATTGGAATGCAAAATAGGTGTGTGTTGTGTGTTGTGTGCTTAGGTTTATATAGGGCTGCAAGGATGCTGTGTTACGTCCAAATTCATACCCTAGACAAAGCCATAAAGCACTCCATTAAAGCTTGGTAGAAGAAGAGCTAAGAGACGTTCATCAGCAGACATACCCGATCGGGTATGTGGTAATCCGATCGGGTATGTAACCCTGATGGATTTTTCGTCTCTTCCAATTTCGTCTTTGGGCACGGAATCCTATGCCTTGGTCTTGGTCAATGCAATACGTAATTGGGCTTGGGCTAGTCTTCCTTTGACTTGGGTTGATGTTTTCCTTTGAGAAACAAAGTCAAAGTCCAAGATGAATCCACTTGAGGAAGGATGTAGCGGAATCGTAGTCAAATCGTGAAATAGCTATAATCGGTTCCTCATAAACTCGTATTCTAGTACCTTTGCTCCATAAAGTAAGAAAATATAGCAAAACCGCTTCATTTCCTATAAAACAAGACAAAGCACGCAAAACAACTAGAATAGCAATATTAGCTCGTTAATCACTTAACAAAGTGCATAAATCGTATAGAAATCGAGCTAAAACGGGGGATAAATTAGTACAAAATATCGCTTATCAATAATCCAAGTATAAAAGCAAAAGAAATCTATTTTCTCCAAAACGAGGGTACAAAATCCATCATTAGACTTCTTTAAAAATGTAAATTAGAAATACGATATGGAGATTTGAAGGTTTTCTCAAAGATAAAATTAAAACAAAAAGACATTACACGGACATAGAGCGACTCGAACATCGAAATCACAATTCGCGATACTAAGAGGTACGTCCAACGAGCAAAATGGACCAAAAAGAGGAAGGATTGAAGAGTAGTAGATTGAGCAAGGGTTAATTTGAGGGAAAAGAGAGGGATGAACTCCAAACCTATCTTTCATCTATGATAATTCAAACGTCGATCGCAACTCGACATTACTAACTTCACGAGTAACTAGTCCTCAAGAGGGTGCAACCTATCCTCAACATTCTCAATCATTAGAATTCTTACAAAACTATTTCATAATCATGAGACTTCGAGCAACAAATCTCAATGATTCAAATTCAATTAGTATCTACTAAAGTCCATCGGCACGTTGGACTCTACAACTAACAATCCACATGAAAGATTCATTACGTACTCTAATCTTCTTAGTCTCATCAAGACTCTTACTAGAAACCATCAACCAAAATATTTATATCTAGGGAAACATGATCGCTAACAACCACAAGGTAAAAGAGACCTTCCACGAAATCATTTGATCCAATTTATTCCAAAACTCATTATCCTAAATTATTCATAATGAACCTTCTCATCTTCAAAATTTAAATCACAAAACCTCAAGAGAGATTAGTCACAAATCTCAAATCACTTATATTTTGCCAATCACGGGGAAATGCGACCGTTAATCAAAATACATCGGTCTTTGCTTATGATAATATTCCTCAAGTTTGGTCATCCAAATCCAAATTCCACAAAGTAATTATTCCTGTTAGGGTCCAACATTTAAAGACAATTAATTCTCAATTAACATTTAAAGAAATCACTAAAATTCTTAACCACAACAACCAACTATCATTACGCTTATTTCGATCCTCAAAATGATATTGCAACATCAAGTTTCATAGTCTAAAACCATTAAGAGAGGTTCATCCTAAGTTTATCCTCAATCCCTTATAATCATCTAAATATGAAACTAGCTCAATAGGTCGGGTATGTACCATATTTGAAACTTCTTCGAAACACACCTATTAACTCCTCACATTAGATAATAAGAAAACTACCTCATAAGAGAGTAGGGAAAAACGAACATGATACAAGGAACACTAGGAAGCATCATCAAATGACTACTATAAGATGGAAAAGACGAAGGCGAAAAAGGAAAATGAGGTTGTTTTAAGGAAGTGAGACTACCAGTCACGATCTCCGGGTGGCATCGGCTTCGGCTGAGTACATAGCTGGATCTTTTAGTTTTGGCACCGGGAGCGGGAGTCTGACGATCCGGGCACTCACGAACGCGGTGACCAGGCTTCTTGCAGAAAAAGCAAAAGAGGGACCTATCATAGCATCTTACTCCGGGGTAAAAGGGTTTCCTACCACCGTCACAAAATCGACTTTGAGCTTGAGCTTGAGGGGGAGCATCGGCGTTTGGGGGGCATTGAAACGCCTCTGGTTAGCATAGGCATTAGAAGAAGAGGGAGTGAAAGGTCTTTTGTCATGGAAGTTTGACCTTGGATTGAAAGAGGGAAACGGAGATGGATTCTTCATCTTCGTTCTATCTCTAATGGCCTTCATGGAGTCCTCGGCCCGAAGGGCATCATCATACAATTCTTTGAAAGATGTAGAGCTCCTCCTTACTTTGCTCTGGAGCAAAGCACTAAATTTATTACGATAGTAAAAAGCTCGATCTTCATCATCCTTGATGAGTCCTAGTGCAAAGTGAGCAAGCTTGTTGAATTGAGTGGTGAAGTCTTGGGTCCTCAAATCACCTTGCTTGAAATCGATGAATTCTCTGAGTTTTTGCTACTTGAGCACCATGGGGTAAAATCGGTCCTCAACGAGAGCCTTGATGCATTCCCAATCGAAATTGATTTCAAGAATAGTGGTGGGATTAGCAATCGACCACCAGTTGTCTGCTTCCGTTACCAGAAAGTACTTAGCAATCCTTACCTTGTCCTCTTCACGGACTTGGTATAAGTCAAATTGCTTCTCCATCTCTCGAAACCATTCTGAGAGCTCGGTAGGGTCCGGCTCTCCACCATAAGGCGTAATATTGCTCCTAGAAATTTGGCTAGCCACCCAAGCATAGCCTCCTTAGCGATTGTCTTCTCTATGAGGAGGGACTTGGTCGGCATGAGCATTAGCCGCATCTTGTTGGTTTCTCAAAAATTGAGCAAGAGCCTCAAGAATGACGTTCGCTTCTACTCGAGGTCTAACCATCTTCATAAGAAACAAAAATATAACAAGTTAATCCTAACACTTAGCATAAACAAAGAGACTACCAAGTAAAGTCCTTAATTTCTACCCATCTCTCATTTATTATTTCAAGGTCAAATAGTTTAAGTTTAGGGTTCACGTGTGTGCGTCGGGAGCGTTAAAGCTCTGATACCAACTGTGACAACCCTCGCGAATGCGGAAATAAAACATAACAAGCATGTGATTTATATAGCGGAAGATACGGTATTTTTAAAACTTTTTACATGCTAAGATAAAAATACGAGGAATGTCAAATAAATACAAACAAAAATAGAATATACTACAAAAAGACGAAGTCTCTCAAAATGTTATCAAAAATCAAAGTTATTAGCAACTAGCTAAACAACGTCTAGAGGTGATTCATCCAGGCCAACGCCCGCTAGCTCACACCCGAACCCAAAATACCACAAGCAAAAACCCATCCAATCAAGCAACCTGTTCATCCATGAAAAACATGAACGCCACAGCCAGTGGGGAGTAACTCTGGGTTCTCCCAGCCATATCACAATAAACATACTTAAACGGAAATACATAAGTAGAAGCATGCGTATATAAATATACATGTGAAATACGAAAGGAATAAATAGGAAATTCAATATGTAAAGATATCGGTACATGAAGTACAAAACCGTAATCATCAGATTATAGACAAACTCGGGGAAGACACCCTTAGGCAACTACATACTCGCTAGGGCTTGCATCTCACCGTTAGCAGCATATACTTGATAAGATAGAACTCGACATATGAACTGTACGCATCAGATTATAAATAGACTCGGGAACGACACTCTTAGGCAACTATATACTCACTAGGGCTTGCATCTAACCGTTAGCGGCATATACTTGATAAGATTGAGACTCGACATATAAACCATGCCAAGTCATCCAATGACCACAAATAATCAATCATATAATCATCCATTCAAACGTACAATACGTTGACGACATCTCTCGCGGTAAATGACACGCACTAGCACCATGTACAAACTGTATGATTAAAATCGCATCCACGGGATGACATTTCCCTGAACGCATACACGATTCAATCCATTTTGTATATGTAGACTAATTTCCTCCTGGTAGAACGACGATCATATTACGGTCCTAGTCTAAATCTGGCCAGACTCTCGGAATCACATTTTCCGATTCGACATGCGATGACATTTCGCATCCAAGACTCGGTCATACATGGAAGCCGAGTACCCTAAATTCGGTAAACCTTCACAAAAGAGGCGGAAAAGAGCACAAGCATCATAACAAGCGGTACGCTACATGCAATGACACCACCTCGCAAGTATACAACATTTGACGGCCGTGTCGATCAACGCAAAGCGTTCGCCTCCCAACAACGTCGTCATATGCCCACTAACACATGCAATTAAGCAGTAAGGATACACTCCTCGTTCCGACATTCCAGCCTTACGAACGTGGAGGTAGCCAGGGAAATGAGAGTACAAAGCACATAACAAATAGTGCTCAAACTGTAACATGTGTAAAACCGACTCAAAGTGGGAAATATGAAAAACCGTCACAAAACATGCGATACAAGCGAATGGGATATCATATATTCTAAACATTAATATTTAAAGTCATTACGTAAATTTATACGATAAACGAACCATCGGAAATATTATAAATGAAAACGTAAGTAAGAAACACCAATGATTTGGGAGCGGGTGCCAGCCGGTCAAGGGGACTGGTTGTCGGCTACCCAGTTGGCACCTATATAACATAAGAAAACAATTGAATGAGCAGCGTGTCCCAGCTGGTCAAAGGGACCGGCTGCCGGCTACCCTGCTGGGACCAAAGTCATACGAGAAAATGAAGTTATATTGGTATGTGTCTGCCGACCGGCTGCCGATCGGCCGGCTGAGACATGATGCATACTACAATTCTACGTAAACAACAATTCAACATCAGCCACTCCCCAGCCGGTCAGCTGACCGGCTGCCGGCCGGCCGGCTGGGGTCCATTATGCACGAAAATCTCTATTTTCACTAAGGCTCAACATTCAACAATCATCATCTAACATCACAAATCATCAATTCTCATCATCAATTATCGACTAACAACAACTATTATCAACAACACGATTCCTATGATTACTAATCCTATTCTAAATACGATTACTAACATAGAAAACACATTAAATTACGTAAAGATATCGAGTAACCCTTCACCGTTACCTTTTTGCGTCTTCACTCGACGTCTAGGTCCTCCTCTACTAAGTAGTAGTCTTTGTCGAGGTCTTGAAGGTCACCACCTACGATTAGACAATAAAAGATGAATATAATTCACCTTTGAGAAAGACGGATAAATTAAAAAGCGAGAAAGACGGTAATTTTATTACCAATTAAGATAGAGGACGATGAGAGGGAAAGATTAAGACGGAAATTAGTAACGAAGGAGTAGAGACGATCTTGAGCTTGATCAAAATGGAGTTTAGGTTTTGGTGGTTTGATGAGGAAGAAAGAGTAAGTGGAAAAGAAGGAAGGAGTTAGGGTTTATGAGGGGATATAAGGAGGGTGAGTGGAAAAATATGGGAAAAGCCCATAAGCGCCTTAAGGCGTAACTCACTCGGAATCCCGAGTAAAGTCCGAAATTGAACTCGGATTTTCTAAAATAGATACGGAAAATTAAATTCTAGACTAAAACTAAAATTCGCTGAAAAGTATCCGTATAATATTTTTACTATAAAAATAGAGAAGACAAAGAAGCACAAGTTCCGTGGATAGTTATCAAAAAAACAAGCTGAACTCTTTGTAAGTTATGCATTATTTTGTTAAGTGATTTATGTTTGTCATTTATATATTTAATTACATTAACTATTTAATTTAAATGACAATTACTAATTCTGAGCTTGTTTGTGATGCAGAATAAGATCATGTCAAAGAAGTCTGAGCTTCAAAGTCAAGGAGTCGAAAACATCGACGATAATGAGATCTATTATGAGGAGACTGGATTTGACGAGAAAGGAAGATGCTACGGATTGGGACCAG